>SZWC01011207.1:14535-35572 GCA_023375785.1 Penium margaritaceum | reverse complement strand
CTCACCCTCATCGACATCAACCTTTGGAAGATGAAGAGTCGGTTTGCTAGAGCGTTTGATTGATGTACGCGTGCGAGTTTTGTGTAGGCCTCGGTAGCCAACGTGCATCCTGTGATGTGGGAGTGTTGAGTCTCATTGATGGATGTCACAAGAATGGTGAGAGCCATGTTGTTCTTCATCGTCCATGCTGCAAGGTCAGCTGCATGCGTCGTCACGGTCGCATCGGCTGGTGCTATCTTGGTCCCTTTTAGGGTGTCGAGGTAGGCACACACGTTCATGACAATCTCAAACTACCATTTCCACAAGGGAAAACCTGTCCCCGCGAATTTGGACATACCCGCCACAAGGCGGGCTGGAGTCAGATCCGCCATTTCTTGCGGTTGCTCGTCTTCTCTCCTTCGCTGCTACTCTGCTTCATTGAGGCCGATGAGGCTGATAAGGCTACTGACTGCGACCGTTGTCAAAAGGTGCAGTTGATTCCGTTGCATACCCCTCCCGCCGATGATCGCCTAAGTCGATGGTGCTGTCGTGAGAGAATGGACTCGGGGTCGTACCACCTTCTAGAAAGGGGTACAGCTTAGTCCCGTTGGGGCTCGAGGGTTGTGTCCAACATGGAGAGGGCTGTTCTTCGACCCCGAGTCTGCCACGTGCGCGCACCCTACCTGAAGAAGCCGATGGAGCCGATGGAGCAGATGGAGCCGTCTTATGGTCGTGTCCTTATAGTACCTGTGCGCCCTGCAAGACCACACGCTAGTCGGTCTTGGAAGCGTGCCTTAGAGCCAGAAGTGTGGGCCCATAACCCTTTGTCAATGCGCCGGATAGCAACGGTCTAGAAAACGGGTCNTCCACAAGGGAAAACCTGTCCCCGCGAATTTGGACATACCCGCCACAAGGCGGGCTGGAGTCAGATCCGCCATTTCTTGCGGTTGCTCGTCTTCTCTCCTTCGCTGCTACTCTGCTTCATTGAGGCCGATGAGGCTGATAAGGCTACTGACTGCGACCATTGTCAAAAGGTGCAGTTGATTCCGTTGCATACCCCTCCCGCCGATGATCGCCTAAGTCGATGGTGCTGTCGTGAGAGAATGGACTCGGGGTCGTACCACCTTCTAGAAAGGGGTAGAGCTTAGTCCCGTTGGGGCTCGAGGGTTGTGTCCAACATGGAGAGGGCTGTTCTTTGTCCCCGAGTCCGCCACGTGCGCGCACCCTACCTGAAGAAGCCGATGGAGCCGATGGAGCAGATGGAGCCGTCTTATGGTCGTGTCCTTATAGTACCTGTGCGCCCTGCAAGACCACGCGCTAGTCGGTCTTGGAAGCGTGCCTTAGAGCCAGAAGTGTGGGCCCATAACCCTTTGTCAATGCGCCGGATAGCAACGGTCTAGAAAACGGGTCTCGACATGGGAGGCCGCCAACCGCTCTTGGTATTGCAACCAAGATAACATATCACCCTCGAACGAGGGATCCATACTTTAGGTTCATTTGGTTTGCGACCTCACGAAGTCCGCATGTTGGTCTTTAGTGTCTACCTTTGGTTGGACACTCTGTGAGGAGTCTCAAAGGCAAGAACTGTAAATGGATGCATGCAAGGTACAGGCTTTTATACTTGCAGAGCTTTGCTAAAGCTTCTGCTTGTAGTGGCTCCACTAGAGCCAATCTCAACCTACAGTCCTACTTGGCGCGTCCTTAGACCGCCAAGTGTCATCCTCAAGGCAGGCTCTAGTAAGCTTCCTAGAAGCTTCCTGTCCCAGTTTTGACCACAAAGAAAACTGCAGCCGTCGCGGGGTTTGAACCCGTGACCTTTTTTTTTNTTTTTTTTTAGACTCCGACGCCTATTCAACCAAGCCTAAATGGTATGGTTCCTATGATGAGCCACAGGGGACATACCCATTATGGGCAGTGCATTCCTGGCCCATCTCAGAACAGACCAAGGGGACATAATCCATAGAGTAGTGCATGCCTTGTCTGTATGTGTAGCTAGCCAGCTAGGCAGTGGACAAGGTGCATACTATTTCAACAGAACTGAGAGGGGTCCCCCATTGTTGCTCATTCTCACTTCCTTATCACTCATTTCCAGTTTTCAGGTGTTGTCTAGCGCTTACTCCAGCGCACGCATTTCTGAGTAACAACACCAGAGGTCTCACACTTAGACTTTCATGCAACAGACCGAGGCAAAAACTATGGCAGTAGAGGCGACTAAGCTGACGCCACTGGCGGTAGCTTGGTCAGCCACAACTGTGGCCAGCTAGGACACGTGTGGTACACATGCCCGCTCTCAATGGACAAGGCGTGTTTCATCGCCACCATGCATCGTTAGCGTGAGCGCCACCTCGCCACCGTTGCCGTGACTGTCGCTGCTCTTGTTGTATCCACACCGCTCGCTTCGACAGCTCCAGTGCCATATCACCCGCAACCATTCGCGCCTGTTCTTCCGTCACCGGTGCCTCCCTCCTCCTTCCCGGACTCCGGTGCCATCACGCCACAGCCGGTCTACTCCGTCAAGCCCTCTACCTACAAGCGTTAGATGGAGCTCCACCTTGGACTGACTCGTCCTCTTGCCTAGGGAAGCGCTAGGTGCGTCGTCGCTGGTCACCATACCGTACCATGCATGACAGAGCCTGAGCTGCGGTTGTGCCCTGCACCTTTGTCCGGTCAGTTCTCAATTGTGCCCTCCCCACCTACAACTCTTCGTGATGATGTTGCATGGCTGGATGATTGGCAGTCCCGGTTTGCACCCCCGTCCATGGCGTCCACGTCCCTCGCCCACTGCCATGTAACTGTTAGCGACCTGGCTACACAGGTCCAGGATCCGACGGAGACCTGGATCATCAACTCTGGTGCCACGCATCACATGACGGCCTCGCGTGAGGCCTTCAATGTCCTTGGCCCTGTTATTGATGTCTCTGGGGTTTGGAATGGCTCTGGTGAGGTTTTACCCATTCGCGGCGTTAATGTGATTCATTTTTTTGGCCCCGCTGGGGATGTCTTTGTGACTTATGTCCTCTTTGTCCCTGTTCTTGAGCTCAGCCTCCTATCCCTCACTGTCCTCATTGTATAGTGGCGCATATGGGTATGCTGGATGGCAGGGAGTGCATGAGCAGTACACAGCCATGGATGAAGTGGCAGAGCTTGCCTCCGAGGTGGGATGGAGCACCTTAAAGCACAAGGGTACAATGCCACAAGGGGAGGAGGGATGGCACACATGGACAAAAATGAAGATAGAGTTTTTGAGATAGGTGGAGGAAGATCCGTGATGGAAACATGTGTAAAACGAGGAGCGATGATGGAGTCGTCGGGAATGAGGATGGCAGAAACTGAAGGCATACTCACCTCTCCTGTGATAGTGTCTCCATCGGACGTTGTAGCCGGAGGTGGTACAGTCCTTCCCTAGGACAGGTGTTCGAGATCCTGATAGTGGAAAGCTCATGCCGGTACTAATGCTACTCCCCTGCATTGACAATCGCTCCCGCAGTGCCATCACCTCCTGCTACGGCATCTCTAAACGCACCTGTAAGTCAGCGTAAGATGCCTAGGACATGCGGATGTGGCCCACGTCTCCCTCGTGTAGGACCAACTCTGCATCACTAGATACTACACAGGCAGACTGCAAAACTAGCAAGAACAACTCCATCTACGTCTCTGCTACTGAAGAAGATGGAACAGGTGCTACTGCATCCTCCTGTGGGTTAACCAAACTCGGAATGTGCTTGGATGCTAGAGAATTGGATGCAACTCAAGGTTTCACATCTTGACCATAGCTTGCATCTATCAGACCAGGATGTATGAGCGGTCCCGTACCAAGAGAAAAGGAGAAGGTAGAGTCGTAAGAGTTTGAGGAGCATGTGGAAATGTCGTTCGTACAGATATTGGCACTCTCATCGTCGATGCGATCAGCAGGGTAACAAATGGATGAACACACGAGGGTAGACTTGAGCTCCTACTGACAAGGTGACTCGATTCACATGGTCTGATCTGCTGCATTGTCCTTAGCTGTTGGTTTAGTCAACATAGCCATGGAGGACTGTGGTTGGACAACTACTCCAAGCTAGTCAAGGCAACGAGCAAGCGCTGCTGGTGCTCACGCATCTTCTTGGTGAGAAGACTGGTTGTTGTCAGCCGATGATGGAGTGAGGATCATCACCTGACTGCGCCATGTGTGACGCTGCCCCTTCGTGTGTACAGGAAACTGCAAACTCTAAGTACATGGATGACCCCTGATGCTGAAGCGTGTCCTCGAGAAGTGCCAATGACAGGGTCAGGCTCGTAGGGTCTGCTACAATACATATCCTAGTGATCTCCCTCAATAACGATGCTTTCAAGAACACTGCCATGTATGAAAGACCAATTGATCCACTCTGCTCCTACATTACGACTGCTGCCAGGGTGGTGTGAACCTGCTACACCAACTCCCCCGGAAGTCCGTAAGAGACATCCCGAGTCGTACGCGGCTCCTCCGCCACAAGCAGACTGTCACTGGTCAAAGCCACGAGTGGCATCGTCCAAGGACTCCAGGCCTGCACCGCTCTTGACACAATCTACTACTGCTTAACATCTGGCTCCTGCCCCGTTGTGGAAGTCCATCTCAATGATACGCATTCCTCCGACATTACGACCGCTGCCGGGCTGGTGTGAGCCTGCTCCACCGTCTCCCCTAGATGTCCACAAGAGGCATCCCAGGCAATACTGGACTCCTCTGCCACCACCAGGCCGCCATCGGTTTGAGCCGCAAGTGGCACCATCCAAGGACTCAGGGCCTGCACCGCTCCTGATACAACCTGCTACTGCAGAATATCCAACTCTTGCCCCAGCGTGGAAGTCGACCTTGATGACGCGCATGTCTCCACCATCAATTCCGTATCTGGATCCGACTTCACGTCACGTGTCAACACCATAACATCCACGTCTATATGAGGTGACTCTGTGATGCTGCTTTTAGGTGAACATGCTAACCTTGTCAATATCGATGCAGCTGGCTATCCCTGCCAGCCACTCTGTCCCTTGACATGATGAGCACCGATAGCCTTGGGAGCAAACAATCTGTCTGAGCTCAGTCAAACACGACGAGTTGTGCAGCAACAAAGATGCCACACTCAAAACGGACCGCCAATAGATGTATCATCCAGTCGGGGCGTGGCGACAGAGTGAAGGATCAAAAGAATGGTAGCCTCTTGGGATGGACCAGAGGGTGAAGCAAAAGAAGGATCCTGGGGAGAAGTGGAAGGGAAAGGTGTAGAAGAAGGCAAGAAAGCCGTCGATGGACTGGTAGAAGGAGTACGCTCAGTTGCCACAAGGTTACATAGCTGTTGTGTCATCCACTTTAGGTCCTAGATCTCGGCAAGCATGATCGCAAGAGGTCCGGTCAATGGAACCGCTAATTGTGGCAGATTATCATCCTGTGGAGGACGTGAACTCTCACGGGACCGAAGCCAAGGCGAATGCCAGCCTCGAGGGTGCGTCCATTATCAACGACAACCGTGAAGTTCACCACCACAATAGTAGCAGGAAAATGTACAAGACACCTGCTACCTTTTGGCAAACTCATCTCAAACGCCTGAGGAGAACATGTACTCCCGAAAGCAAAGCAGTAAGCCTCAGGAGGCTACAACACTGTCGGGCACCGGCATTCTGATGGGTTGTAGGGCCAAGGTCAACAGTCTCAACCAGACCGGACGAGCTGCAATGCCACAACACGGCTAGAGAAGTGTGAGAGTGGGTACTCTCTTGAGATTAGGCTTTAGTGTGTGGAGAGCACAGCCGTAGTGGAAAGTTAGACTTGCAGAATTCTGGAAGCCAATGCTGGAAAATAGAGGTTAATTGCGATGAACAGAGTACAAGGTGTTTATACCGTTCAGTTGGCTGGCCTAGGCCTCAGCCTACTATTTTTCTAGCTTGCTAAAACAAGCTACTTGCACTTTTACTAGGTGCCCTACTTGTACCTGAACTTGGTACCCTACTTGTACCTAGTGCCTTGTGCGAGAAGTCCCCGGCCGTCGATCGTCAAGATTGACGGTCATTCTTCTCTCTCGACGAGCCGTCGCGTTGGTCTCGTACGGCTCTCGGCGGTGGGTGCGGTCGCCTTGTTGTACACGCCACCGGAGAACTGTGACCATTGCACGGTTGCAGTCACCGGTTTTACTACAGCCGTTGGCCGCGTCTGTCGTCGGAGGTCCGCCGCCGACACTGCCCCTCGGTGGGTAGCGTCGTTGCTACGCTACTCGCCAAGAGGGTGCAGGCCACCCTCGCGTGGCGTGTTTGGAACGCCACGCGGAGGTACGAGCGGAACACTTTCCTGGCGTGTGGGGTACGCTCGCTTGCTTGCTCGCTCATCCTCCTCGTCCCTGGGTGCCACGGTGGAGCGGAGGCAAGCACGACCGCGAGCTGAGTTTTTGGAAAAGCGAGAAACTGCTCGCATGCTCCTGAAAACGTGGACGAGCCCCGAGCATGCCACAAATATTGGACACCTTGTTACATTCACCCCCCCCCTCCCCGTCGAAGGCGTGACGTCCCGGCGTGCCTGAGATACTCCTGGAGAACAGTGTTGGTACCCCCGACATGGAAGTTGGCATCTAGCTCCCAAGAGTTATGCTCCGCCGGGTACCCCTTCCACTGCACCAGAAAATCATGCCATCATCCCCTTTGGCAGTCTGCCAGAATCTTCTCCACCTCAAACTCCTCACTTCCTTCAACCTGGACATTAGGAGGTGGAGCTGTCCTGCAATCCTGGAAAAAGGTGTTGGGGTCGCGATAGGCACGAAGCAGGGAGATGTGGAACACCGGATGGATGGTGTAGTGAGCTGGCAGCTCCAGCACATATGATATAGCCGACCGCTTCTCTTGAATGCAGAATGGAACCACCTATCGCGGCTTCAGCTTGGGACCCCCAACTCCCATCAGAAGCACGTTAGTAGAGTTCAACATCACCTGATCTCCCGTTTGGAACTCCTTCGCAGAGCGATGCTTATCAGCCTTTGCTTCTGCTGCTTCTGTGTGTTCAACAACTGTCGCCGTACCACGTCCCAAGTGGTGGCAAACCCGTCAGCAATCAACTGCAGAGCCGGAAGAGATGTTGCCGTAGCAAGGGCGGCTAGGCTAAGTGGCTGGTGGCCATAGACCACCTCAAACGGTAACTTTCCTGTTGATGCTGACACTGCTGAGTTGTAGGCAAACTCTGCCACTCCGAGCTTCTCCTCCCAACCCTCTCCATCCGATGGGACCATGCTCCGCAACAGTTGCTCCAAAGTCTAGTCCATGCGCTCTGTTTGACCATCGCTCTGTAAGTGGTATGTCGTGGTCAGTTACACCTGCATGCCCAGCTTGTCCATGAGATCTCTCCAGAATCGTGAAGTGAAGCGTGGATCGCGATCAGAGACAACCGACTGCAACACTCCATGCAGCTTGATAACATGACTGAGGAGGAGTTGAGATGTCCCGGCAGCTGTGATGCTCTTAGGACATGCGATGAAGTGTGCCATCTTGGAGAACCGGTCCACCACCTCCAACGCTGTGTTGTTGTCCTGTTGCATCAGAGGCAACCCGCCGATGAAGTCAAGCAAGATATCTGTCCATGGCCTCTCTAGTACAAGCAATGGTTGCAGCTCCCTAGGTGGCTTGGTCCTCCACGCCTTGATGCGTTGGCACACATTGCAGCTGATCACAAACCTCTTACAATCAGTTGCCATTGACGACCATGAGTATTGGCGTGCCAAGACTTTGAGCGTCTTGTCGAACCCGAAGTGACCCGAGTAGTGGCTGTCATGCGCCTCCTCCAGCAACAACTACTTCAACGGCGCATAGTCCAGCACGACAGTCCACTGCTCCTGCACCCTTCGCCAATATCCTCCATCCCACGTGGCGTCTTTCAGCGCACCACCCGTGAACTCACTGTCTATGCCATAGCCGTGCTTGAACAGGCTATGCATGACTGGAGGTCCCATCAGAACTGAGATGGAATTGAGGCTCAAGTCCGGCCTCCGCGACAGAGAATCTGCCGGGTTCACCTTCCCGGGTTTGAACTGGATCTTGTAGTCAAAACTCCCTTCCAAGAACTCCATCCAACGAGTCTGACGGCGACTGAGATTTGGCTGCGTCTTCAGGTACTTCAGGGCGTAGTGATCTATGAATACCACGTAGCGTTGCGACTCGAGGTAGCACCTCAAGTGCTTGAACGCATGGATCACTGCCAACATCTCCTTCTCATGGATTGCATAGTTCAGCTTTGCCCCTCGCAACTTACAAGACGCGTACGCAATCGGATGCGGCCCCTTTTCGTGATCTTGTATCAGCACCGCCCCAATGGCATAGTCGCTCGCATTTGTTGCCATGACGTACTCCTTGGATGAATCCAGATGCACCAGAACCGGAGCATCACACATCAAAGCCTTGGGCTCCTTGAAGCTCTTCTCCTCCTTCACGTCCCATTCCCATTGATGATCCTTCCATAGCAGCTCTGTTAGTGGCGCACCATTTTTGCGTAACCCCGGATGAATTTCCTGTAGTAGTTGACAAACCCCAGGAAAACCTAGATGTCACGGACGCACTTTGGTGCCGGCCACTGCTTCACTGCTTCCACCTTCTTTGGGTCCATGCTGAGATACTTGCCGCTCACGATGTCCCCAAGGAACTCCACCTCCTTTCTCTCAAGCTCGCACTTGGAGAGCTCTCTCTCCGAAGAACTTTCAACACATGCCGAAGATGTTGCTGATGTTCTTCGAGAGTTTGGGAGTAGGTGAGGATGTCGTTGAGGAACACCACCACGAACTGGTCCAAGTGAGGGTAGAAGATCCTGTTCATGAGGCTCATGAACTTTGTAGGAGCGTTGGTCAACCCAAACGGCATCACGAGGTACTCAAAATGGCCGTACCGTCTATGAAATACTGTCTTCTCCACATTCTGCTCCGCAATCCGGATCTGATGATATCCCAAGCGTAAGTCAATCTTGCTGAAGTACTGCACTCCCCTCAGCTGGTCAAATAGCTCCTCGACCCGTGGCAGCGAGTATCGGTTCTTGATTGTTGTGTTGTTCAGTGCGCGATAGTCCATGCACATCCGCATCTCCCCTGTCTTCTTCTTCACGAAAAGGACCGGTGCAGCGTAGGGTGACACTGATGGTCTCATGAATCCCTGCTCCGTCAGCTCCTCCAACTGCTTCTTCAGCTCATACAGCTCATTATCACTCATGCTATAAGCAACCTGCACCGTTGGAGTTGCTCCCAGAACCAGATCAGTTTTGTGGTCGATGTCCCGCTTTGGTGGTGAACCCTATGTCAGCTCAGCGGGAAAAACATCACAATAGTTGTCTAACACTCCCTTGACGCCTTCCGACAGCTCTGTCACTGGTGCTTTCCGCTGCTCTCCCTCTTGTTGCTTTGCCTCCACTGCCAACACTTCCATCTCTTGAGCTGCTTCCATCTGCCGCATTCACACCAAGTAGACTTGGTCCCCCTTGCACTGACAGCGCTTTAGCTACACGTAACTCAATTGCAACACCTTGCCTGCCTTGGAGTCCTTCTCCTCTGCCCACAATGGCAAAACAATTTGCTCCCCGCATTTCTTCACTTTCAATTGGCTGCGCATCCAATCCACACCTGGATTCCACCGGTGCAGCCAGTCATGCCCCAAAATGGCGTTGTAGATGTCCATCGGGCACGTGCACAAGTTCACCTCGCACGACAGCTTGCCCAGACGGATCCCCAGAGGCTTCAGAGGCAATCCGCACTCTAGCACCCCTTGCACCAACTTGGCCGTAGTTGGCTTCCCGAGTAGCCGAGTAAGCCCCAACCTCTTTGCAAGCTTGTCGTTGAAGAATGAGTACAACGTCCCGCAATCTAGTATTGCTTTACTCTGCCATCGAGTCTGGCGTCCCTCGCTGTCTGCAAAACTAGCCGATAAAATTTTGGCTTTAAGGAGGATTCGCTCCCGCTTCCTTTGCTCTGTAGCAAAACACTCAGCAGCTCCCTAGTTGTCGAAGGACTTTCGGGACTGGTGTTTGCTGATACGGACGAAGCTTTCCTAGCAGTTGGCCACCCGCCACTCACTGCTGGTTGCCATTTCCCAGCAGCTTCTTCTTGTTGTCTTTCTTGTGGTGTCCCATCTTCCTGCAAATCCAACAGTTCCCACAATGCGGTTTGCTCTGTTGCTGGCCTCCTTGCACTATGTCGATTTCCATGGGATCAGTTTGTAGGTACTGTGTTCGACACTGGAAACTTTCCTGCTTCTCACGGAAACCCCCTTGATAATAGCGCACCACGTCAACACGCTCAGTAATGGCCACCATCGCCTGGAACTCCGTGATTCCACTGAGTGCCAGCGTACGCTGAATTTCCCCCTTCAAGTTGTCATGGTACTTGTCTCCCATCTCCGGCTCGCTCATGTCGTCCATCTCCGAGCACAACGCCAAGAAACGGCGTGTATACTCTTGCACCGAGCAGATCTGCTTCAGCTGCTTCAGCTTGTTGCGTGCAACTATGGAGGCATTTACGAGATCAAACCGATCTCTGATGGCTTGCTCAAACTGCTCCCACGTCGTCGGCACGTGAGCTTTGGCTTGCCCCGCGCCTCGTTGCCACAACATGGCATGTTGCACAGCTGCGTTCCCACCTCCACCTCGAGTGGCCAGCATATTCAGCTGCCTCCACCACTCCAATGCTGCTCCGCGTAGCAGTGTCACTGCGAATGACACGCGCAAAGCATCGTCCTCCGGAGGGTGACCCAGAGCCCCAAAGTAGCTGTTCATCGTGAACAACTAGGTCCGTACGCTCGCATCCTTGACTTAGGGATTGAACGGTTCCGGAGCCTTTGGCTTTGGTCTTGGCGTACTACATGGTCAGGCCGACTGAACCTGTCCAGCGCCAGCACCGTCCCGCAAGTCAGCCATCTGCCGATTGAGCCGCTCATTCTCCAGCTTGAGGGCTCCCAGCTGCTCTACAATCTGCTGCAGGGCCTACTCCATTGCTCTTGATGACTTTTAGCCGCTGGAGATCCTTTGAAAAAAATTGGCAGCATTTTGGCACTAATCAAAATTTTCCCGGCAGTAATTCAGCAATTCGGGATGACAAACTGACATCTTTGAAGTGCGTAGGAGTCACCCGTCGCATGGTAGGCCCTGTGGATGCTCTGGAAATTTAGAATTTTTTTTAAGGTTGGCTCGTGCGTTGGCTTCAAAGTCTGGTCCTGCAATCTCCCTCTCGATCAGCCTCGACGTTGTCCGGCGTAGTCAGTGCCTTCACTCCTTGAAGTTTCGCGAGGTCCGGCAGCGCTTCCACCCAACGCATGGCTCTGCCTCTGATACCAGATGTGAGAGTGGGTGCTCTGTGGAGATTAGGCTTTAGTGTGTGGAGAGCACAGTTGTAGCAGAATGTTAGACATGGAGAAGTCTGGAAGCCGGAGCTGGAAAATACAGGTAAATTACGATGAACAAAGTACAAGGTGCTTATACCGTTCGGCTGGCTGGCCTAGGCCTCAGCCTACTGGTTGTCTAGTTTGTTATAAAAACCTGCTTGCACCTGTACTAGGTGCCCTACTTGCACCTGAACTCGGTGCCATACTTGCACCTAGTGCCTTGTGCAAAAAGTCCCCGGCCATCGATCGTCGAGATCGACGGTCATTCTTCCCTCTCGGCGAGCCGCCACATTGGTCTCGTACAGCTCTCGGCAGTGGGTGAAGTCGCCCAGTTGTACACGCCACCGGAGAACTGTGACCGCTACACGGTCGCAGTCACTGGTTTTACTGCAGCCATTGACCGCGTCTGTCGTCGGAGGTCCGTCGTCGAGGCTGTCCCTCGACGGGTAGCGTCGCCGTTACACTACTCGCCAAGAGGGTGCAGGCCACCCTCGCGTTGCGTGTTCGGAACGCCACGCGGAGGTGCAAGCGGAACACGCCCTTGGCATGTGGGGCATGCTCGCTTGCTCGCTCGCTCGTCCTCCTTGCCTCTGGCTGCCACGGCCGAGCGGAGGCGAGCACGAACGCGAGCTGAATTTCCGGAAAAGTGAGAAATTGCTCACATGCCCTCGAAAACGCGGACGAGCCCCGAGCATGCCGAAAAAATAGGGCACCTCGTTACAAGAATCCTGAGGCTAACTGGCTGTTGCTCATGCTGGTGGTTGTACAATGAAAAGAGGTGGGCGATTGTAGTTTGAGCTGCTACTCCGTTGATGATGGGAGAAGTTGTTTCCCAATTTGCCTCTCTACTTGATCGCAGGTGGCAGGGTGTGTATTCACTTATCTATTTTTTCTTATTTGTTTGCTAACCAACATACTTTCTTTTTCTTTCCTCTACCCCGGTCACCACTAGCTCTTGTATACGTCTACTCCTCCTTTTCTTCATTTCCCTTGGAGAAGAGGGGGAGTTGGACACTAAGGGGGGGTTGAAAAAGAAAAGGAATGTGCAGGGGGTTTAGGTCGCCCCTTCGTGCTGAGCTCACGAGCGAGCGAGCAAGTGAGCGAGCAAGATGGGACTGAGGGATATGACAGAGTAGAGGGAGGGGGGTCTGTCCGCCCCTCTGCACCCGCCCCTCCATTGGTTGACAGACAGGGCCAACAGTGCCTCTCCAAGGAGACCCCTCGGTTGGGGCTTACCGAGACCCCTTTGAGGGGTCTCGGTAAGCCCCAACCGAGGGGGGGCTTACCGAGGGGGGGCTCTGTCAGGCCCTAAGGGGGCACCCCTCCAATGGGCCCGATGAGGGATCAGAGGAGGGGCTACGAGATTCCTTCGGTAGAAGCAACTGCTGCGGTGGCTGTAGCTGCTGCTGCTCTTGCTGCTGTCGTTGCTGCTGCCGCTGCTCTACGCAACAGCTACTACTGCTGGTACTGTTCATACTACTATGTCTACTGTTGATGTTGCTGTTGCTACTCCTAATACTACTGCTACTGTCGCTATAGCCACTATTTTCTATGCCGCCAGTGCTGCTGCTGCTTGCCGTAGTAGCTGCCTTCGCTCCTGTTGTTGCTCTTATTGTTGTGTCTGCCGCTACTACTACTACTACTACTGTTACTGCTGCTACTGCTACTACTACTACTACTGATGTTGCCGCCACATTCGCTTCTTCTTCTGCTGCCACTGAAATTGCTTTTGCTTTGCACTGCTCATCTCCCTTATGGCGTTCACGTGCAATCACTTAGCACTTAGCACTTAGTCATGTTGCTGCCGACATGGTGCCACGTGGTGTGTTCTCTTTACGTTCCGTCCATTGTGCTTCTGCTGCTTCTACTGTTTCTACCGCTCACACGTCCCCTTGTGCTCTGAAACCAAGATAGAATTCATTAGGGCATGCAGGCCCATGCAAAACCGCCATGAGTTTTGGGTGTGAGGGGCAGACAGTGAAGGCCAAATCTGGCTAAGTCCAAAACGCATAAAGAACAAGGAGAGTACCATGAGCCCTACTGAGAGCTTGTGTATTGGGGATTGGCGGGTAGCCCACCAGGCCTCGTCATCCCCGTCGTGCCAAAAGGCATGCACGGGGAATACACATCACAAAACATGAAACCACACAACAAAGGTCTCCCAAGGCACTGGAACACTCAACCATGTGCCCAGGTCTCGGCCTACGAGAACATGTGAAGTATTCCTCATGCATACCCATACTCTACGGTGACACACTGGCACTATGGGCTAGCCAAGCGGCAAGTTGAGGCCTCCCGAGACGTTGGGAGGCCTAAACGAGGCTGAAGGAGTAGTGTCTGAAACACACAAAACTAGCATCCAGTCAGCACAACACAAATTCCGAGTCTCTGATGCACCACTAGTACTATCGGTTCTCCTCGTTGCACCGGTATAGTCCACCGGGTGCGTGGGTCTCCACACACCAAGAAAAGCCTCCTGGCTCCGGAGAAACCAACCAAGCTGACGGAACGCGTCGGACGCGTTTTGCTGGCACTGTTGTAGGTGCTAGAGAAGTCTTAAGAAACCCCGGAGGCTAGTCGTGTCGTCACCCTCTCCTCTACCCTGTACCACCAACGTGGGGTTTATGGGTAATCCATCTTCGTCGCTTGTGACGGACGGAAGCTGTTAAAAACTAAAATCCCAGAAAATGTACTGTCGCCTTGTCTCAACAAATTGCAGAGCTCAGCCTGTCCTGAACCACAGTGAAGTTACACCACACTTCACGGTTCTCAGGTAAAATTGTCTCTTTCAGACATACACTCAGAAGATACACACTGAGAGTCAAGAGGGAACGGAGCTGAATCCAGAGCTTCAAATCTCACTCAAAATGATCAACTACTGAGTACAAACGAAGCTAAGAAAGAATGACTGAAGTCCTACTCTAAGTACTAACATTCTGTCCTACTTCCTGTCCCTGATCCCTGCTTCCGGTCAACTAAAAAAATTCTTAGTCAGCTCTGCTGGCTGTTACTGCTGCCTCCGGGTCCACCATGAGTCTGTCTCTGGACGTGCGTCAATGTGTGATCGCGCGATCCTCATGCCTCCTTGCTCATCCCCTGTCCTCTGCCCTCTGCAGCCAACCGGACCGAGATCGAGAGCGAGGATCGATCGGTCCGATCAAGCTGCCACGTCAGCGGTCTTCGCTCCTCGACCTCGCTCTTCGCTCGACGCTCTTCTCCGGTCGGACCTGTGAGCCACCTTTGCCTGTAGTGCAAAAACCCTTGGACTGAGTACAACTTGTCCCCAAGAGTTTAGTATCGAACTGCGGCTAGGCTAGGACAGGTGGGACACCCGATTGGGTCTGCCCATAGTCTCTCACTGGTCCCCGCTTCACCTAGGCAGGAGAATAGAAGTAAAGAAGGCAGAGAGTCAGAAGAGAATTAGGCCTCAGTTTTCCTGGCCCCCTTACCGTTTTTCCATTTTCTATTTTTATCCTCAGTCACTTGACAACATAACATTTTGGATTACTTTTGGTTATCTAACAGAAGCCACATAAACAAACATAAAATATGCTTGAACATGTGTGAACTGAATTCTAGAAGAACAAACTATAGGTGGTGGTGCTTGCTGGGGTGCATAATGTGACACACATGAGGCGAGTTCCACGTGCATGGCCATGGAATGGAGCAAAGAGACTTGGCCTTAGAAAAAAACCTAGCGATCATAAGTGAGAGGAAAGTAATGGGGCAATGAGGTGAGAGCAGCTGGTTGCAACTTGACGTGGGGCCCGGATGTCCACCCACAGATCGAACCAAACTGGTCGGCAAGCGAGCCGCCGATGGTTTCTCACACGCTGCATTAATCCAATCGTGTAGTCTTGAGGGATTGGCAACCTAGCACTACGTGTTGAACACATGCATGATCAAAAAAACTGTCAACCACAAAAACCACTAGTTTATGTGGGTGCACGTATCCTGCCAAATTTTCTTCATGTTAAGCTAATCAAAGCATTCAAGCTCTCAAGCACATTTAGAATGGACGCTGTGGGTGCCACTCTTGCATCCAACTGAGGGTCCAGCAGTGCGTGATCCATTATGTGTGTGCCAATACTGCATTCAAGAGCTTTGATTCAGCTTGGTCAAATGTAAGGGTACACACATGTTCTTGGGATCGAGGTTCAGGAACCGCGATTCCGATTCTCTGCCTGGAATCGTGATTCCGGTTCTCTGAATTCAGAATCGTCTTGGAATCGCGGTTCCCAAGCCTCGTCCCCCCGGGGGGGGGAGGGGGGTGGGTTGCCGTGAGGGCCCTTCAAAACAAAGGGGAGGGGCGGATCGAATCCGCCCTTCCCCTTTATATTGAATCATTGAACGCACAATTTCATGGACAGCTTAGCTCATGCTCATGCACCATGAGGCACATGCCTCGTGCGTGTTGTACGAGGTACATCCATGCATTGAACACATGCCACAAAGCATGTTACAGGTTTCCACCGCTTGTTTGTCGATGAACCTCTACTACTTTTTTTATATGACTGCCAGGTCATCAAATATGGTAGGACTTATTAGCGCGGCTTCCTCTTGGAGGAAGCTGCGCTTCCATTTTCATGAAGCATCCTCATCGATGATGCTTCGTTCATTCCATGGTACATCTTCCTATTATGACGTTCTTGTTCAACTTGACATAGTCCGGATGATTTTTGTTAGTGCCGACCGGACACGTCGGACATGGACGTATTTCTTCCTCCTTTACATGTAGCAGATGACTTGACAGACGAACACGCACGCATGTCCATCGCTAAGCTCCTGGCTGCGCAGTCGTGCTCCTCCGAACTGCTCGTCGTCGATCGACGACGAGCACACTCGCACGGCGAGTTTGTTCCACGCTAAGTCCCGACGTCCACCCGCCGCCTCCTACGGTGCGGGGCACCGAACATGTCCAGCAGCCTCCATGGCTGACAACCTCCACCTCCACGCGTTGATTCAGACGATGACAGCAACGATGAAGGCGAAGAGGGCAAAGCCGCAGGCGACAATAGGAAGCGGTACAAGGCAGTCATATGGAACATTTTCAAAAAGCAGCTGGCGGATCCTGACCAAGCAGTCTGACAGACATGTGCAAGCAGGGAAACACCTCCACCATGCGCAAACACCTTCGCATCACCCACAAGAAACTCTTTGAGCAGTTGAAGGAGATGGAGGTGGCTGCCATGTTACAAGCCGCCACTGCGAACGCTGTAACTGCAGTTGTGCAGGCCGTTCGAGCAGACCCTGCATCTGGAACGACGGTCATTGAGCGGACGGTCGCAGGGATAGGCTGCACCTTCAACAAACGGTACTTCGTGTGCTGCATATGGAAGCATGTGATTGACAAAAACGTGAGTTTTTTGTCAATGGAGTCCTACTGGCTGGACACGGCCTTCCAGCACTGCAACCCATTCACAAAGCTCCCCGTGGGCATGACCATCGCGCGCGGTATCGTCACAGGAGCTGTGGCATTCCGGAAGAGGCTCCGGCGGATGCTTGCCTAAGTCACCTCAGCCATCAGCTTCACGACCAACGGCTGGAAGTCCGACGCAAGCATGAAGAATGTCAGGATCACGGCCCATTAGGTGCCTGACTTCAAGGTAAAGAGCATGGCGCTGTCCTTCCCGGCCGTCCCAGATTCTCCCACCACACTGACCATGTTTGAGGTGTTTTCTGAAGCTTTGAAGGGGTGGGGGCTGTGGAACCGCATGTTCTACATCACTGTGGAAAACAAAAGCACGACTCATGCCATGATTGACTGCCACATTACTCCAGCAGGCTGCGTTTTTTAGAAGACCGGGCACATTCGCTGCCTCGGCCATATCATGAATCTGGTTTTCAACAACTTGCTGTTCCTCCCCGCCGTGTCAGTCGTCATCACCAAGGCCCGGCAGATGTAGCTTTTGCAGCTCGCAGCACTCCGAGGGAGCAATCCCTCATCACTGCATGCAGCAGTACAGGAGTGAAGTACCAATCCTTGCACTTTGACACAGAGACTCGGTGGAACTCAACGCTCGACATGTGCAGTCCAGTGTTGTTCCTCCGCGGAGTCCTTGTGCCATGGCTGACTGGGTATAGCCGAGATGACACCATGCTGACTCCCTTTGATAAGGAGTGGGGGGCCATTGCATTGCTTACCCTCATTCTCAAACCCTTCAAATCCTACACAATCCCACAGCGGGTCGAAGTACCCAATACTCATCCTTGTCATTCCATTTTTGAGAACATGCTCACAACGACACACTGATGGCAGGTGCATTCCATCAACGCTGAGAAGAAGGGGAAGCGGCGGGGTGCACAGAGCCGGCTGAACATGAAGGAGCAGGTGCTGGCCGACATGCGCACGGGCCTTGAGGCCGTCATGGCGAAGTTGGAGAAGTACGTCGCGCTGCTCACGGACCGTCACGTGCTGGCAACAGCAACAGACCCTCAGTTCCGGCTCCGCTAATTCGACAATACCCATCGTCTGATGGGAATTGCATCAGAGGCCGAGCTGCAGGTGCAGGTGCTGGAGCTGTTGCGCCCTGTTGGCCTGAGGGTGAGTGTGCACCCTGGAGGGTCCCTAGCAGTGGTTGTTTCACACCACCAACTGTTTTTGGAGAGACTGAAACTGTGGAGGCAACTGGTTCCAAGGATAGCAATATCTGGTCAGAAAGTGAGGCAATAACTTTGGCCTCAATTGGATGGGAATTAACACTTGATCAAGGCTCACAAGCAGTGGCATTTTATAGCCACTGATCTAAGCTTTCCAGAACACCAAGGCATGCCAGATTTGGAGCTTCCTAACAGATTCTATGGCTTCTAGAGTGCTCCTTGGTAGGTTGTCCTTTTCCCACCTAGGAAGGCATCCCTTCCCTCCTCTAGAAGCTTCTGCCCCTTCCTAGATTCCTCAGCTTGCTTCTAGTAGGAGGGAAGGTGTCCAGAAGACCAAGAGACCTCTAGATGCCTTGTAGGACAAGTCACCCCTTCTAGAAGGTGTGCCACCTTCCTGGATCCTCACCTGGCCTTCTAGAATCTTGAAGAGGAACTCTAGAGGTTGAGCTAGCTTCCTGGCATCTATTTTCCACCTCCCTTGAGGCAGGGCATAATTTCATCTTGTGGGACTTGAACTCGGGCCCCTGTCTCTAGAGGTGGACACCATTAACCACTAAGCCACTACGGCTTGTCTTTTTGGTGTTCCTTTTTGGAGTCACTCCTGCCATGGTGAGGAGCATCATTCCAACAATCTCCCCCTTGCGCGTCACCCATGGCAGTTGTCCGTGCTCAGCATATAACTGAGGAGCCACTCTCCTCATGGGAGGCGAGCTTATGTTTTATTGCTCCCTCCCACTCAGCCCCATCCTTCTGGTGCAGTGCCTCCTTCATGCTCCTCTTGCGTGAAGAAGACTTGTGCGAACCCAGTCGAGATGCCCTTGTCGGCATCGTACCTTTTAGTCTTTCTTCGCACACGGTTGCTCATGCGGGGCTCTTGAGGCGGTTGTTGTTGTTGCTGTCCCCTTTCGGCACCATCCTCTCCAAGCGCCTGCTCCCCCTCTCTTGGAGACCTTGAGACATCGGTCGACTCCCCGCCTCCATGTCCATCTTCGGTACGTCGGATTCCTCATCCAAACTGGCCGGAACAACTTGTGCCGTTCGCCCATCTCTTGGGCGATCCTCTCCGGCTGGTGCTGCTGCGAGGATGTCACCCTCATTCACGTCCTCCGGCGTCTCCCCCTCGAGGTGTGGCATCCACTCCCCCCTATTGGAGAGACCTGCCTCCTTGTCTGTCCAACGGCTTTTCTCGTCAAACGTGATGTCGCGACTCCGCACAATCTGCTGCCTCCTTGGGTCAAACAGCCGATACGCCTTGCTTCCGCTCTCATATCCAAGGAAAACACACCGGCGGGTACGCGGGTCCGGCTTGCTCCGTCCCTCACGTGCCTGCACCATTGCATGTGCAACACAACCAAACGTGCGGAGGTGACCCACTGCCGGCTTCCTCCCGCTCCACACTTCTTGTGGCGTCTTCCACGTATTGCTCTCCTTGTCCTTCAGCGGCTTGGTCGGCATGAGATTCATGATGTACGCTGCTGTCCTTGCCGCCTCCGTCCAATACTATTTTGTAAGGCCGGCGTCGCTCAACATGGATCGCACCATGTTAAGGATTGTGCGATCCGCTCTCTCTGCGACGCCATTCTGTTGTGGGGAGTGTGGAGTTGTTTTCTGCTACTCAATCCCCTTGCTCTT
Organism: Penium margaritaceum; assembly: GCA_023375785.1. Classification (NCBI taxonomy): domain Eukaryota; kingdom Viridiplantae; phylum Streptophyta; class Zygnematophyceae; order Desmidiales; family Peniaceae; genus Penium; species Penium margaritaceum. The sequence continues at coordinate 16,009 of SZWC01011207.1, read as the reverse complement.
CATCTACCCAAGGCACCCCGCATATTCACCGCCGTTGTCACTCTGGAAGGCCTTCACCTTCAACTCTGTTTGCCGCTCCACATCAGCCACAAACTCTTGCATGCACGCAAGGACCTCACTCTTCCGCTTCATTGGGTAGAGGTAGAGTTTCCGGCTGTGGTCATTGATGAAGGTGAGGAAGTAGCGAGCTCCGTCAATGGAGCTCTCAAGCGGTCCACACACATCTGTGTGTACGACGACCAGTTTTGCCGATGCACGCGTCCCCTTGGCGACAAACGGCTGCCGAGTTGATTTGCCAATGATGCATGGCTCACACACAGTCTCCTTGGTTCCATCAAGGCCGCTGATTTGGAGACCCCGCACCACTTCCCTCTTAGCCATCTCCTTCACTATTGATGGAGAAATGTGGCAGAGTCGGCGGTGCCATAGGTCCAGGTCTCCTCCGTCCTTCGTTGCAAGATTGGCGGCGTTGGACCCCACCCAGCTACTGAGGATCTTCGCGCATAGCAGGTACAAGTCCTCCTCCCTCTTGGCACGCGCAATCACCTCACCTTTGCCCTCTTTGCGGATGACGGCCTCCTTCTTTCCGAAGAGCACCTCAAGTCCCTTGTCGGTAAGGCGACTGACGGAGAGCAGGTTTGCCCCAAAGTTGGGCATATGCAGCACATCGTAGATTGTGCTCTTGACAGGTTTGCCATCCACAATTGACTCAATGCGGACGTTACCCTCACCGGCGGCCACCTCTGTTTTTCCATTGGCCACCGTCATGCGTCTCTCTGAGGCGCCGTAGGTGACAAATGCCGCCCTGTTGTATTGCGTGTGGCGGCCTGATCCGGAGTCGATGACGGCAACTCCCGGATCCTTCAAGTTGGTGGAGCTGTACGCCATAAGGGCGTGCTCATCTTTCTTCCCGCCCCGCTCCGACCGATCTGTTTTCTTCTTGGGACAGTTGCGCGCGTAGTGGCCTTCCTTGCCGCAGTTGAAGCACTCCCCCTTGTTGTCGCCCTTCTTAGTGCCCTGTTTGGCACCCTTCCACTTGTCACCTTGGCCTACACTTTGAGGATGAACTGTGTAAGCTGAAGTTGATGCCGCTACACTCTCTCAACCGCCACGTCGCATCCACTCATTGCGCACGTACTCAGCAACCTTTGGGTACTTCAGCTCGTCGGAAGGCCAGCCACCGAGGACTGTGATCATGGGACTCCAACTGTCTGGCAAGGCCAGAAGGAGGATCATAGCTTGCAACTGAGAGTCGACCTCCCAACCCGTGGCCACGCACTCCGCTGCGAGGGACTCAATCTGCTGCATGATCTCCATGATGTTGTCGCCTTCGTTGGCTCGGAGAGTGACGAGCCGTTTGAAGATGAAGAGCTGATTGGCAAGGTTGCTTGACTGGTAGATGGAGCAGAGTTTTGACCATGCGTCCGCGGCCAGGGTGCATCCTTGGATGTGCCCAAGTTGTGGTGGGCATAAC
>SZWC01011206.1:77453-90616 GCA_023375785.1 Penium margaritaceum | reverse complement strand
TCTGGCACAACTCTGGCACAACTCTGGCACAACTCAGGCATCACTGCTCCACAACTCTGGCAAAACTCTGGCATAACTCTGACACAACACGAGCACAACTCTGGCACAACTCTAGCACAACTCTGCCACAACTCTGGCATTACTACCGCACAAATCTAGAAACTCTGGCACCACTCTGGCACAACCCTGGAACAACTCCGATAGAAATCTGGCACAACTCTGGCACACTATGGCAAAACTCTGGCACAAATCTGGCACAACTCTGTCAGAATGAAGCCTTGACAAGAAAAGGAGGAATATCAAAATGTCTCAATAACGGTTCAGATCCAGTCACCAAACCACCTTGACCAACGGTCCTCGGGTCATCCGACTGTTAAGGTCTCTTGCTCAAGTTACTCCTTAACAAAATGACACCAGACACCCACGTCCGACTAGCGGAAGGAAGCCATTCCTTTGCTATTTTGTCCTGTTCTGCTGCTTTGACACCGTGTTTTGGCTCTGCTCACTTGTCGCTCAGTCTTCTCTTGTCATCGACTCTCAGCTACAAGCAATGGCAACCACAACCGAGCAAGAGAGCAGCTGTCACATCCCCCTCAAGTTTGATGGGAGGAACTTTCCCTTGTGGAAGTGGCAGGTTGAGATCTTCCTGAACTTCAAGACAAGCCCAAGACAGCTGGAGCAAGCCCAAGGCAACTGGAGCAAGGCCAAGACAACTGGAGCAAGCCCAAGACAATTGGAGCAAGCCCAAGACAACAGGAGCAAGCCCAAAACAACTGGAGCAAGGTCAAGACAACATGGAGGAAGCCCAAGACAACTGGAGCAAGCAGAAGACAACAGGAACAGACCAAAAACAACTGGAGCAAGGCCAAGACAACTAGATCAAAGCCAAGACAGCTGGAGCACGCCCAAGACAACTTGAGCAGGTCCAAGACAATTTGATCTAGGCAAAGACAACTGGAGCAAGGCCAAGACAACCGGAGCAAGGCCAAGACAACTGGAGCAATGCCAAGAAAGCTGAAGCAAGCTCAAGAAAACTGGAGCAAGGCCGAGACAACAAGAGCAAGCCCAAGACAACTGGAGCAAGCCCAAGACAACTGTGGCAAGCCCAAGACAAACGGAGCTAGCCTAAAACAACTGGAGCAAGCCCAACACAAGTGGAGCAAGCTCAAGACAACTGGAGCAAGCCCAAGACAACTAGAGGAAGGCCAAGAAAAGTGGGGCAACCCCAAGACAACTGGAGCAAGCCCAAGACAACAAGAGCAGGCCCAAGACAACTGGGACAAGGCCAAGACACCTGGAGCAAGGCCAAGACAAATGGAGCAAGCTTAAGACAACTGGAGCAGGCCCAAGACAACTGGAGCAAGGCCAAGACAAATGGAGCAAGCTTAAGACAACTGGAGCAGGCCCAAGACAACTGGAGCAAGGCCAAGACAAATGGAGTAAGGCCAAGACAACTCGAGCAAGGCCAAGACAACTGGAGCAAGGCCAAAACAGCAGGAGCAAGCCCAAGACTTTTGGAGCAAGGCCAAGACAACTAGAGCAAGCCCAAGACTTTTGGAGCAAGCCGAAGACAATTGGAGCAAGCCAAAGACAATTGGAGCAAGCCTAAGACAACTGTGTCATAAGAATGTAAGCATGAGAATAGCAGTAGCAGAAGCAAGCAGAAGCATCGGAACATGCACGAGTACGTCATCGAGGTGACAAAAGCGCGAGTGGTGCCAAGGAGTTAGTCGTAGAGCTTGAGAGAGGCTGATATTCCAAGCAGATGAGATGGACAGGAGTTGCTGAAAGAGAGCGAGAGCATGGTGAGTGATTGTTGGCAAGTGCTGTCCAAAGGAGCGGGAGTGACGGAGCGAGGAGCTGCGAGCTGCGAGAGGCTGACGAAGGCAAGGTATGCGAGGTGCAAGCAGATTGAAGACATGGCGGCGAAGTCGTGGAACCAAAGGGAACAGGATGGGTAGAACTGTTCTGGTTGACTCGAGGGAATGAATATCCTTGGTATAAAAGAACAGAACAGGACAAATATGCAAGGCAACGGCTTCATTCCGCTAGCCGGACGCAGGCGTCAGGTGTCATCTTATTAGGGGATGAATGGACCGTTTGTGCTCAACGGATGTTTTGGTCGAGAGCTGTTGGTCAATTTGGTTTGTTCCAGGACCTGAACCATTATCGAGATGTCTTATTGTTGTCTTTTACTGACACCCATAGTCACAACAATAAGGTTAGGGGTGGATCCATCTCCAGTGGTGTTACGTGTCATCTTCAGAGGAGGTTTCTGAGGAGGCCGGTTCTTCGTCTGAAGAGGGTTCTGGTGTTGGAGAGGGAGTTGGTGGCATTGGAGGAGGTGAAGGGAGTCGGTATGGGTTGAGTCATTGAGGCATGTACCCCCTGAGTACTCCTCTTTGGTGCTTTGTTTGTTCGGCAGGTTCTCTCTGTTCACATAGCTCCTCAATGTTGGCCACAATGGAAGGGATGTTCAGACCTCTAGAGATGATAATGTTGTGAAATGGGAGGTCTGTGGTTGTCAGCAGCAGAGTCCGTGCTTGGAGGAGAGCGTAGTAGTAGTTTTCCCGGTACAATCGTCCTTGCCGGACGGACCAGATCACTGGGTCTATGAACAGCCGCTTGAGGCGAAAACCTCGGACTGTTACTCTGCTAGTGACATGCATCAACGCATCCTTCCATTCCATGAAGTTGTTGTCATCCTCATCCTTCCATTCTGATTGGTGACATTGGGATGTCACCAATCAGAGCGAGCACACAAGGATCTGTGTCAGGTTGTCGAAGCCGATGGACCCATATGCAAAAGTTGTCGGGGGATCCACGGCTGTACATGATCAGAGGGTTATGACGCAATTCAGGTGTGTACAGGCTGACAGGAGAGACAGAAGGAGGAGATGACAGAGGCGGGTAACCGTGGAAGGAGGAGTGACGATAGACTGGGTGCAGCAACATAACTGCGTACACTGATGAAGTTTTTGGTGTGGACGCACCTCGTTGTTTGAATGGGCGATGCAACCGGGTGGATCCGTGTGCCAAGTGGAGAGCGAAAGCGGATGATGATGGAGAATGCTTGAACGGCAGAGTGGACGTAGGGGCAAAAACCACGTGCGATGTTGAAGTTTCAGCGTGGGTGCAGGTCGTTGCGGAACAGGCGATACGACCGGGTGGATCCGTGTGCCGGCCAGGCGATGAAAGTGAATGATGGCGGAGGAATGCTGAACGGTGGAGTGGGCGCAGGGGCGAAACCTCGTGGGCTGCTGAAGTAGAGGGATAGAATGCGGCAAGGGGAAGGCAGGAGCCGATGTGCCGCGAGAAATCTACTGCCGGTGTGGGTGCAGGCTGCTGCAAAGCGGGCAGCTAGCTCATGCAGGTCCTTCTGCTGGCCACAGATGCTGATGATGAGGAGGCGGAAAACGATGATATAGGAGTGGGCGCAGGGGTAAGCCTCATGCACTGCAGGAGGTTTTCGACGTGAGCGCAGGTCGTCGCGGAAAGGGCGATGCGACCGGGCGGATCCTTGTACCAAGCGGTGAACAATGCGGAGGCGAAGAAAACGGATGAAGGCCGAGGCGGCTGATGGCTGAGTGGGCGCAAGGACGGAACCACATGCGCAGTGGGGCAATGCGGATGATGGTGAGAATGAAGCTGATGAAAGAAGGGCGATTCGAAGAAGGCAGATGAAGTTGACATGAGGAACAAGGCCGGAGGGGGCAGTCAGAGGATGAAGTCGATGCATGGAGATGGAGAGGGCGAAGGCTGATGACGATGCTGATGGCGCAACGAGGGAAAAAGATGATGGTCAAGGAGGAGGATACGCCGAGGCTGAGAGCAAGAGAAGTTTGGCAGCAGGAGGAAGACGATGGCAGGTTGGCGAAGGCGCAGGGCGAGGCAACCAGTTCCTTTGATGTCAGGAGAGTGACGGCTTGTTCCCCAATGGGCCCGAGACTGACGGGCAGGAAGACTGGTGGTGTCGGATATCCTGACAGCTAGACAAAAAAACGGCTGCAGCAGGGCAAGTTGTGAGATAGGCAGTGATGCCGGTCCGTGAGTCAGGAAAGTGACGAATTGTTCCCCAATTGGCCCGAGACCGACGGGCAGGAAGACTGGTGGTGTCTGATGTCCTGATGGTGGAAAGCGACCTGGGGTTGCTGACGACGAGCAGAGGCGGCACGGGAAAGCAGCTTGAGGTGATGAACACGAGAGAGCTGAGGCAGGCGAGACGAATGAAGAGGATGATGCTGAAGAAGATGAAGAGGATGAAAGCACTTGCGAGAGCTGGGATGATGAGACGTGGTGTATTGCGAGGGGCATGAAGCTTCCAGGAAGATGACAACAGATAGCGGCTTGAAAGTTGCTTACGGCAGTTGCTGATGAAAAGTTGCAATTGTCGGCCACGGGCTCGAGATGGGCGTGGGGCTTCCTTGAGACGTTTCTTCAGCACGAAGGGCACTTCAAGCGCTGTTGCTGATTTCAGCTGCTGGAAAGGAAGAGAGAGACGTGAAGTGGCGGTAGCGGCGGCTGGGGAATGCAGATCAGAGAAGGAAGGTGATGGCAGTGGCAACCAAATCAGTGGGTCACGGGGCATCAGGCGGTGTTGCCTGATGCTCTGATACCATTTCATAAGAATGTAAGCATGAGAATAGCAGTGGCAGAAGCAAGCAGAAGCATTGAAACATGCACATATGTCAGCGAGGTGACCGAAGCGCGAGTGGTACAGAGGAGTTAGTTGCAGAGCTTGAGAGATGCCGAGATGCCAAGCAGATGAGATGGACAGGAGTTGCTGAGAGAGAGCAAGAGCGCGGTGAGTGATTGTTGGCAACTGATGACCGAAGGAGCGGGAGTGACGGAGCGAGGAGCTGCCAGCTACGAGAGGCTCACAAAGGAAAGGTATGTGAGGTGCGAGCAGAGCGAAGACACGGCGGCAAAGTCATGGAACCAAAGGGAACAGGATGGGTAGAACTGGTCCGGTTGACTCAAGGGAATGAACATCCTCGGTATAAAGGACAGAACAGGACAAAGATGCAAGGCAACGGCTTCTTTCCGCTAGCCGGACGCGAGCGACAGGTGTCATCTTATAAGGGGATGACTTGACTGTCTGTGCTCAACGGATGTTTTGGTCAAGAGCCGTTGGTCAAGATGGTTTGGTCCAGGACATGAACCATTATTGAGACGTCTCATCGAGGTGTTTTACTGACAAACTAAACCAAGGCCAAGACAACTGAAGCAAACCCAAGACCATTGGAGCAAGCCCAAGACAAATGGAGCAAGACTAAAAAAACTGGAGCAAGGCCAAGAGAGCTAGAGCAAGCCCACTACACCTGGAGCAAGCCAAAAACAATTGGAGCAAGGCCAAGACAACTAGGCAAATCCAAAAAAACCAAAGCAAGCCCAAGATAACTGGAGCAAATCCAAAACAGCTGGAGCAAGGCTACGACAACTCGAGCAAGCCAAAGACAACTGGAGCAAGACAAAGATAACTGGAGCAAGGCCAAGATACCTGGAGCAAGCCCAAGACAACTGGAGCAAGCTTGATACAACTGGAGCAAGGCCAAGAGAACTGCAGCACGCCAAAGATAGCTGAAGCAAGCCCAAGACAACTGGAGCAAGCATAAGACAACTAGAGCAAGCCCAAGACTTGTAGACTAAGCCCAGGACAACTGGAGCAAGGCCAAGACAACAGGAGCATTCCAAAGACATATGAAACAAGCCCAAGACAACTCGAGCAGGTCCAAGACAACTGGAGCAAGGCCAAGACAATTGAAGCAAGCCCAAGACAACTAGAGAAAGCCCAAGACAACAGGAGAAATGCAATACAACCGGAGCAAGCCCAAGATAATACGAGCAAACCTAAGACAATTAGAGCAAGCTCAAGACAACTAGAGAAAGCCAAGGACAACTACAGCAAGGCCAAGACAACTGTAGCAAGGCAAACACAACTGGGGCAAAGCCAAGACAACTGGAGCAAGGCCAAGACAACAGGAGCAAGCCCAAGACAACTGGAGCAAGCCAAAGACAACTGGGGCAAGCCCAAGACAACTGGATCAAGCCTAAGATAACTGGAGAAAGGCCAAGAAATTTGGAGCAAGCCCAATACAACTGGAACAAGCTGAAGCAAACAGGAGCAAGGTAAAGACAACTGGAGCAAGCCCAAGACACCTGGAGAAAGCTTTAAACAACTGGATCAAGGCCAAGAAAACTGGAGCAAGGCAAAGACAACTAGAGCAAGCCCAAGACAACTGGAGCAAGCGTAAGACAACTAGAGAAAGTCCAAGACAACTAGAGCAGACCAAATACAATTAGAGCAGGGCCAAGACAACTGCAGCAAAGCCAAGAAAATTGGAGCAAGGCCAAATGAACTGGAGCAAGGACAAGACAACTGGAAAAACGCCAAGACAGCAGGAGCAAACCCACGACAACTGGAGCAAGCCCAAGACATGTTGATCAAGCCCAAGACAACTAGAGAAAGCTTGAAGCAACTGGGGCAAGTCCAAGACAACTAGAGCATGCCTGATACAACTGGAGCAAGGCCAGGATAACTGGAGCAAGCCCAAGGCAGTTGGAGAAAGCCCAAGACAACTAGAGCAACCTCTAGACAACTAAAGCAAGCCCAAGAAAAGTGGACCAAGCCCAAGACAAATGAAGCAAGCTTGAGACAACTGGAGCAAGGCCAATACAACAAGAGTAAGCCCAAGGACAACTGAAGCAAGCACAAGAAGTTTGGAACAAACCCAAGACAAATGGAGCAAGTCCAACACAACAGGAGCAAGGCAAAGACAACTGAAGCAAGGCCAAGACAACTGGAGCAAGGCCAAGACAACTAGAGCAAGGCCAAGACAGCTTGAGCAAGCCCAGGAGAAATGGAGCATGGCAAAGACAACTAGAGCAAGACAAAGAAAACGAGAGCAAGCCCACAACAACTGGAGCAAGTCGAGACAACTGGAGCAAGGCCAATACAACAAGAGTAAGCCCAAGACAAATTGAGCAAGCCTTAGCCAACTTGAGCAAGCCCAAGACAACTAAAGCAAGCCCAAGAGAACTGGAGCAAACCCAAGAGAACTGGAGCAAGGCCAAGACAACTGGAGCAAGCCAAAGATACCTGGAGCAAGCCCAAAACAACAAGACCAAGGCCAATACAACTGGAGCAAGGCCAAGACAATTACATCAAGCCCAAGGCTACTAAAGATAGTCCAATACAACTGGAGCAAGGAGAAGACAATTGGAGCAAGGCGAAGACAACAGGAGCAAGCCCAAGACAATTGGAGAAAGGTCAAGACAACTGGAGCAAGGCCAAGAAAACTGAGCAAGCCCAAGAAAACCAGAGCAAGCCCAAGATAACTGAAGCAAGCCAAAGACAAATGGAGCAAGGCCAAGACAACTAGGGCAAAGCCGAGAAAACAAGAGCAAACCCAAGTCAACTTGAACAGGCCCAAGGTAACTGCAGAAAGGCCAAGACAACTGGAGCAAGGCCAACACAACTGTAGCAAATACAAGACAACTGGAGCAATGCCAAGACAGCTAGAGCAAGCCCAAGACAAATGGAGCAAGGCAAACACAAATGGAGCAAGCTCAAGACAACTGGAGCAAGCCCAAGACAACAAGGGCAAGCCAAAGACAACTGGAGCAAGCTCAAGACAACTGAAGAAAGGCTAAGACAACTAGAGAAAGCCCAATGGAATTGGAACAAGGCCAAGAAACCTCGAGCAACCCCAAGACAATTGGAGCGAGCCAAAGACAGGAGGAGTAGTCCCAAGACAACTGGAGGAAGGCCAAGACAACTAGAGCAAGGCCAGGAAAACTTGAGCAAGGCCATAAGAACTGGAGCCATTCGAAAACAATTAGAACAAGGCCAAGACAGCTGGAGCAAGCCTAAGACAACTGGAGTAGAGCCAAGACAACTGGACCAAGCCCCAGACAGCTGGAGCAAGCCCAAGACAACTGGAGCAAGCCCAAGCAAAGTGGAGCAAGGCCAAGAGAACTGGAGCAATCCGAAAACACCTGGATCAAGCCCAAAACAACTGGAGCAAGGCCAAGTCAACTGGAGCAATGCCAAGAGAACTGGAGCAATCCCAAGATGATTGGAGCAAGCCCAAGACAACTGGAGCAAGTCCAAGACAACTGGAGCAAGGCTAAAATAACTGGATCAAGCCAAGGATAACAGGAGCAACCCACACATAACAGGAGCAAGGCAAAGAACCTGGAGCAAGCCCAAGACAACTAGAGTTAGTCTGATACAACTGGACCAAGGCCAAGACAACTAGAGCAAGCCCACGACAATTGGAGCAAGCCCAATACAACTCGAGCAAGACGAAGACATCCAGAGCAAGGCCAAGACAACTGGAGCAAGCCCAAGACAACAGGAGCAAGCCCAAGACAACTGGAGCAAGGTCAATACAACTCAAGCAAGGCCATGAAAACTGGAGCAAGCCCAAGACAACTCGAGCAGGCCTAAGACAACTAACAAAAGCCCAAGCCAACTGGAGAAAGCCCTAGACAAGTGGAGCAAGCCTAACACAACTGGAGCAAGGCCAAGACATTTGAGGCAAACCCAAGACAATCGGAGCAAGCCCAGGACAAGTGAAGCAAGGCCCATCTATTTGGAGCAAGCCGAAGACAAATGAAGCAAGCCCAAGAAAATTGGAGCAAGCACAAGAAACATAAACAAAGCTCACGACAACTGAGCAAGGCCAAGACAACTGGAGCAAGGTCAAGACAACTGGAGCAAGGCCAAGACAGCTTGAGCAAGCCCAATAAATCCGGAGCAAGGCCAAGACAACTAGAGCAAGCCCAAAACAAGTGGAGCAATCCCAAGAGAACTAGGGCAAACCCAAGACAAGTGGAGCAATCCAAAGACAAATGGAGCAAGGCCTAGACAATTGGAGCAAGCCAAAGACAACTAGAGCAAGCCCAAGACAACTGGAGCAAGCCTTAGAAAAGTGGAGCAAGGCCGAGACAACTGGAGCAAGCCCAAGACACCTGGAATAAGCCCAAAACAACTGGATCAAGGCCAATACAATTGGAGCAAGGCCAGGAAAACTGGAGCAAGCCCATGAAAATTGAAGAAAGCCGAAGGCAACTGGAGAAAGTCCAAGACAACTGGAGCAAGATGAAGACAACTGGAGCAAGGCAAAGACAACTGGAGCAAGTCCAAGACAACTGGAGCAAGGCCAAGAAAACTGCAACGAGCCCAAGACATCTAGAGCAAGCCTAAGAGTACTAGAGCAGGCCAAAGACCACTGGAGCAAGGCCAACAAAACTGGAGCAAAGCCAACTCACTTGGAGGAAGCCAAAGACAACTGGAATAGGCCAAAGACAACTGAAGCACGGTCAAGACAACTGGAGGAAATCCAAATCAACTTGAGCAAGGCCAAAACAACTTGAGCAATGCCAAAACAGCTAGAGAAAGCCCAGGACAACTGGAGCAAGGCCAAGACAACTGGAGCAAGCCCAAGACATCTAGAACAAGCCCAATACAACTGGGGCAAGCCCAAGACAGCTGGAGCAAGCCCAAGACACATGGAGCAAGGCCAAGACAACTGGAGCAAGCCTTAGACAACTGGAACAAGCCCAAGACAACTGGAGCAAGGCCAATAAAACTTGAGCATGCCCAAGACAACTGGAGCAATCGCAATATACGAGGAGCAAGCCCAAGAAAACTGGGAGAAGGCCCATATCAATGGAGGAAGGCCAAGAAACCTGGAGCAATTCCAAGAGAACTGAAGCAGGCCCAAGACAACTAGAGCAAGGCCAATACAACTTGAACAAGGCCAAGACAACTGGATCAAGGTCAAGACAACGGGAGCAAGGCCAAGACAGCTGGAGCGATCCTACGACAAATGGAGCAAGGCCAAGAAGACCTGGAGCAAGCCCAAGACAACTGGAGCAAGCCCAAGAAAACTATAGCAGGCCAAAGACAACTGGAGCAAGGCCAAGACAACTGGAGCAAGGCCAAGACAACTGGATTGAAGCCAAGACAACGGGAGCAAGCCAAAGACAACTGGCACAAGCCAAATACAACTGAATCTAGACCAAGACAATTGAGAAAGGCCAGGACAATTGGAGAAATGCCAAGACATCTGGAGCAAGCCCAATATAGCTTGAGCAAGGCCAAGACAACTAGAGAAAGCCCAAGACAACTGGGACAAGCCAAAGAATACTGGAATAAGCCTAAGAAAACTGGAGCAAGCCCAATACAACAGGAGAAAGCCCAAGACAACTAAAGCAAGCCCAAGACAACTAGGGCAAGGCCAACAAAACTGGAGCAAGCCCAAGACAACCTGTGCGACAACTGGACCAAGGACAAGACAACTGGAACAAAGCCAAGACTGTCAGGATGAGATCCGCGAGGTGCGGTCCTGACGTTTGTCTGATGGTCTCTTGCGGTTCACGTCTACTGTTTTGGGCGAATCTGAGACTGAGCGTGAGCTTTCTTGTCGCCTCACGCTATGTGAGCAGGAATTTAGAGACAGTTTGTTTGCGAAGGGAATAACGTCGTTTTGCATTAGTTTTTGAACAGAGACATGATCACAACATTTATAGGACTTGTCATGTGCTCCCCAATGCACCAAACCGCGTGCGATTCGGCCAAGCGTAGCTCGAGTTATGCTTGCCAAAGCACAGGTCTCACCCACCACAGAAGCCTGATGCCGCCACTCGCCGTGGCGCCTTCATTCACGTGCGAAGTGCCTTTCCCAAGGCGCATGTCCCAATGCACATGGTGTGGGGGTCCCCTGCACTGTTTTCACGTACCCTACCCACTTTTGGGTCGTGTTTGGTGATGGGGTGTGACGAGGTTCGAAACCTGTCCGCGGACCTGCAGTCAGAATTTTGACCAAGTCCCCGAGTAACAAAACGTATTACTGAGTTTCGGACGCCGAGCCAGATTTTTGGCTAAGTCCCTCAGTAACAACCTTCACTACTGAATCCGGTGGATGATCCACCGGATGAGGTGGATCTTCCACCGGACGCCTCGGCAGGCCTATCGGAGCATTTTCTCCAGATGGTATTTTTGTTGCTCGGTCCGGTCGATTATCGACCGGATTTCGAGTCGCAGCCGGCTCCCAGAGCCGCTGCGCATACCCCAACTTTCGAAGGCCATATCTCCCTCGACACTTGTCTGATTCCAGCGAAACAACTTCCACCGGATTCAGCAACTCGTCAACATTCAGGGACAGTCCTCCATTTTAGGATCCGAGCAAATGTCAAGTCGCCAGATCCGCCGGAGCAGAGTTTCCATTTTCTGGCGGCTCGTCAGCGCCTCCCGGCGCCGCACTTGGGCATGCGGAGGGGCAATTTTTCAACATTCTCCCCCTTGCACCTTCCATGCCCGCTGCTCCTGCTTGCTCTCACTCATCTTCCGCTGCGCCCTCCAGCCCATCATAGCTGGTCATCCCAAGTCCGGCCACGCTCATCGCGTGCCGGTCTGCGGGTTGCGCTTTGGTCAAGCAATCCGCAAGCATGCTGTGNGGAGCGGCGTTTCCACTTTCTGGCGGCTCGTCAGCGCCTCCCGGCGCCGCACTTGGGCATGCGGAGGGGCAATTTTTCAACATTCTCCCCCTTGCACCTTCCATGCCCGCTGCTCCTGCTTGCTCTCACTCATCTTCCGCTGCGTCATCCAGCCCATCATAGCTGGTCATCCCAAGTCCGGCCACACTCATTGCATGCCGGTCCGCGGGTTGCGCTTTGGTCAAGCAATCCGCAAGCATGCTGTGCGTGCTGCAGTGCTGCAGCACCACCTGCCCCTTCTCGACCATGTCCCATCCGTAGTGATAACGCACGTTAATGTGCTTCGTCCTCCTGTGCTGCGTCGGGTTATTGGTCAGCGAGATGGAGCCGGTGTTGTCCTCGTGCACCACCGTAGGCTCCTGCTGCGGCACGCCCAGCTCCCCTAGCAACCTGCGGAACCACACCGCCTCCTTGACCGCCTCGGCCAGCGTGATGTCCTCAGCTTCCACTGTGGAGGTGGCGACGCAGTCCTGCTTCCTGCTGCAGCACGAGACCGCTGCACCAGCGAGGAAGAACACATAGCCGGATGTGGACTTCCGTTTGTCCACATCGCCAGCGTAGTCTACATCCGTGTAGCAGACCAGACGCAAAGGGTCCGCCCGCCCTTTGCCCTCGAACCTCAGGTGCGCGTGCCGCGTCGCCTGCAGGTAGCGGAGGATGCGCTTGACCGCCTGCCAGTGTAGTGGCCCTGGGTTAGCAACGTACCTGCTCACTTGGCCCACCGCATAGGCCAGGTCCGGTCGAGTCGCCACCATGGCGTACATGAGGCTGCCCACCGCCGATTGGTAGGGCACCCCTGCCATATCCTCCGGCTCTTCTTTTGTTTGCGGCGCCATTGCCGCACTCAGTTCATAGGTCGTGGAGACAGGACTACACACTGGTTTGTAGTCCTCCATGCCGTACCGCTTCAGTACCTCGGCCACGTATTTGACCTGCACCAGCTCAAGCGTGCGCGCCCTCCGGTTCCGCGTAATGCTCACCCCAAGGTAGAACTCCAGCTCCCCCATGTCCGACATCTGGAACTTGCTGCTCAGCTGCTGTTTCAACTGCTGTAGGCTCGGCAGGTCTGAGGAGCACAAGATCAGATCGTCCACGTAGAGTGCGACAATCTGATGGAGCTATTTTTTGCGCTGTACATACACGCTGTGATCCGCCTCACAGCGCTTGAAGCCGAGTTGTGCCATGAAGCTGTCCATCTGTTGGTACCAGCATCGGGGCGATTGTTTTAGCCCGTACAAGGACTTCCGCAGCTTGCACACCTTGCCCTCCGGCGCCTCCAGCCCCTCCGGCACCTCCATGTAGATTTCCTTGTCAATGATGCCATTGAGGAAGGCCGTCTTTCCGTCCACTTGGTGGAGCTCCATGTCCTTCGCGGGTGCCACTGCAAGGATCGCTCGGATGCTTGTGAACTTGGCGACGGGGGCGAACGTCTCATCCTAGTGCTCGCCCTTACGCTGTGCGTACCCCTTCGCCACGAGCAGCGCCTTGTACTTGTCAACCACTCCTTCTTTTGTGAACTTGGTCTTGAAGACCCACTTGGAGCCGATGACCTTGGCGTCTTTCTGCGTGTCAACCAGCTGCCACGTGTCGTTTTTAGCAATGGACGCCGACTCCAACTTGATGGCGGCGTCCCACTGCTTTCCCTCTGGCCGCGCAAG
>SZWC01011206.1:51230-76061 GCA_023375785.1 Penium margaritaceum | reverse complement strand
ACTCGATCTGCTGCATGGCGGAGATGACATCATCTTCCTCCTCGATTCTCACCGTGAGAAGCCGCTTCATCGCGAAGATTTTGTTTGCGAGCGACTTGGATTGGTGGATGGCACAGAGCTTTTGCCAAGCTTCGGCTGCCAGCTTGCAGCCTTGGAAGTAGCCCCACTGCGACTCGGCCGTCCCGGACACCAGGAGCATAAGCACCTCCGTGCTCTTCTTTTCGAAGGCCTGCTTCTCCGCGTCCGTAGCAGTCGCTTCTGTGAGCACCTCCTTTCCCAACATGACATCCAGCAGCCCCTTATGCGAGAGGTGCAGTTCAAACTGCCACCTCCATAGCCCGAAGCCCGGGCCGCCCGCATACTTCTGAATGGGCTGCGTCTCCTTCTGCGCCATGTGCGCAGCTGCTACTCTGACGAGTTCTCAGGACTTCACGGCGACGTCCAAGATGACGATCCTCTGCGCTGCGGAAGACGTGAACAATGGAGGCTATCAGACCCGTGGGCCCATAACCCTCTGTCAGGATGAGATCCACAAGGTGCGGTCCCGAGGTTTGTCTGATCGTCTCTTGTGGTTCACGTCTACTGTTTTGGGCGAATCTGAGACTGAGCGTGAGGTTTCTGGTCGCCTCACGCTATGTGAGCAGGAATTTAGATACAGTCAGTTTGCGAAGGGAATAACGTCGTTTTGCATTAGTTTTTGAACATAGACATGATCACAACATTTTTAGGGCTAGTCATGAGCTCTCCAACGCACCAAACCTCGTGCAATTTGGCCAAGCGTAGCTCAAGTGATGCTTGCCGAAGCGCAGGTCTCACCCACCATAGAAGCCTGACGCCGCCACTCGCCGTGGCGCCTTCATTCACGTGCGAAGTGCCTTTCCCAAGGCGCATGTCCCAATGCACATGGTGTGGGGGTCCCCTGCACTGTTTTCACGTACCCTACCCACTTTTGGGTCGTGTTTGGTGATGGGGTGTGACGAGGTTCGAAACGTGTCCGCGGACCTGCAGTCAGAAGTTTGACCAAGTCCCCGAGTAACAAAACGTATTACTGAGTTTCGGACGCCGAGCCAGATTTTTGGCTAAGTCCCTCAGTAACAACCTTCACTACTGAATCCGGTGGATGATCCACCGGATGAGGTGGATCTTCCACCGGACGCGTCGGCAGGCCTATCGGAGCATTTTCTCCAGATGGTATTTTTGTTACTCGGTCTGGTCGCTTATCGACCGGATTTCGAGTCGCAGCCGGCTCCCAGAGCCGCTGCGCATACCCTAACTTTGGAAGGCCATATCTCCCTCGACACTTGTCCGATTCTGGCGAACCAACTTCCACCGGATTCAGCAACTTGTCAACATTCAGGGACAGTCCTCCATTTTAGGATCCGAGCAAATTTCAAGTCGCCAGATCCGCCGGAGCGGAGTTTCCATTTTCTGGCGGCTCGTCAGCGCCTCCCGGCGCCGCACTTGGGCATGCGGAGGGGCAATTTTTCAACAAAGACAACCGGAGCAAGCTCAAGACAACTGGTGAAGGCCAATGATAAATTGAGCAAGGCCAAGACAACTGGAGCAAACCCAAGACAACTCGGGCAAGCCCAAGACAACTCGAGCAAGCCTAAGACAACTGGAGTAAGGCCAAGACAACTGGAGCAAGCCAAAGACAACTGGAACAAGCCCAAGAGAACTGGAGCAAGGCCAATAAAACTTGAGCAAGCCAAAGACAGCACGAGTAAGCCCAAGTGAACTGGAAAATGTCCACGACGACTGGAGGAAGGCCAAGACAACTGGCGCAATGCCAAGACAACTAGAGCAAGCTCAAGACAAATGGAGCAAGACCATAGCAACTGGAAAAAGCCCAAGACACCTGGAGAAAGTCCAAAGAACCTGGAGCAATGCCAAGACAGCTGAAGCAAGGCCAAGGCAACTAGAGCAAGCCCAAGACAACTGGAGCAAGCTCAAAACAACTGCATCAAGTTCAAGAGAAATTGAGCAAGGCCAAGACAACAAGAGCAAGCCCAAGACAACTGGAGCAAGCCCAAGACAACTGGAGCAAGGCCAAGAGAACTGAAGCAAGCCAAGGAAAACTGGATCAAGACACAGACAATTGGATTAAGCCCAAGACAACTGGAGCAGGGCAAATACAACTGGCGCAGGCACAAGACAACTGGAGCAGGACCAAGACAGCTGGAGCAAGGCCAAAAAACTGTAGCAAGGCCAAGACCAGTGGAGTAAGGCCAAGAAAACTCGAGCAAGGCCAAGACAACTAGAGCATGCCAAAGACAGCTGGAGCAAGGCTAAGGTAATTGGAGCAAGCCCAAGACAACTGGAGCAAGCCCAAGACTACTAGGGCAAGCCCAATACAATTGGAGCAAGCCTAAGACAACCGGAGCAGATCCAAGACAAGAGGAGCAAGCACAAGGAAAGTGGAACAAGACCAAGACAACTGGAGCAAGCCCAAAGAAACTGAAGCAAGGCCACGACAACTGGAGCAAGGCGAAGAAAAATGGAGCAAGCCCAAAATGACTGGAGCAAGCATAAGACAACTAGGGCAAGCCAACGACAACTAGAGCAAGCGTAAGGCAAAAGGAGCAAGGCAAAGACAACTAGACCAAGCCCAAGAAAACTGGAGCAAGCTCAAGACAACAGGAGCAAGCCAAAGAAAACTCGAGCAAGGCCAAGACAACTGGAGCAAGACCAAGACACTTGGACTAAGCTTAAAACAACTGGAGCAAGGCCAATACAACCAGAGGAAGGCCAAGACTACTGGTGCAAGACCAAGACAACTAGAGCAAGCCCAAGGCAACTGGAGAACGTCCAAGACAACTGGAGCAAGGTGAAGACAACTGCAGCAATGCGAAGACAAGCGCAGCAAATCCAAGGAAAGTGGAGCAAGCCTAAGACAAGTGGAGCAGGAAAAACACAACTGGAGCAAGGCCAAGATAACTGGAGTGGGCCAAAGACAAATGGAATATGCCAAAGACAACCAGAGCAAGGCCAAGACATCTGGAGCAAGGCAAAGACAGCTAGAGCAAGGCCAAGACAACTGGAGCAAGGCTAAGACAACTGGAGCAAGCCCAAGACAACTGAAGCAAGCCCAAGACAACTGGGCTATGACCAAGAGAACTGAAGCAGGCCCAAGAAAACTGCAGCAAGGCCAAACAAAGCCTTGATCAAGCCCAAGACAACTGGAGCAAGCCCAACGCAAGAGGAGTGGGCCAAAATAAAACAGAAGAAAGCCCTAAACAACTGGAGCAAGGCCAAAACAATTGGAGCAGGCCGAAAAGAATTGGAGCAGGCCCAAGCCAACTAGAGCAAGGCCAAGAAAACTTGAGCAAGGCCAAGACAACTGGAGAAAGGCCAAGACAACTGGAGCAAGGCCAAGACAGCTGGAGCAAGCGTAAGATAGTTGGAACAAGGCAAAGACAACTAGA
The DNA here is from genome assembly GCA_023375785.1 of Penium margaritaceum. Taxonomy (NCBI): domain Eukaryota; kingdom Viridiplantae; phylum Streptophyta; class Zygnematophyceae; order Desmidiales; family Peniaceae; genus Penium; species Penium margaritaceum. Next base: position 72,636 of record SZWC01011206.1, on the reverse strand, counting down.
GCAAGCCCAAGACAACTAGAGCAAGCCCAAGATAACTGGAGCAAGCCCAAGAAAACTGGAGCAAGGCTAAGAGAACTGGAGCAAGCCCAAGACACCTAGAGCAAGGCCAAAACAACTGGAGCAAGGCCAAGACAACTGGAGAAATGCCAAGAAACTTGGATCTAGCCCAACACAACTGGAGCAAGCCCGAGACAAGTGGGGCAATTCCAAGACAGCTGGAGCACGGCCAAGAAAACTGGAGCAAGCCCAAGCCAACTGGAGCAAGTGTAAAACAACTGGACCAAGCGCAAGACAACTGGAGTAAGCCTAAGACAATTGGATCAAGGCCAATACAACTAGAGTAAGCCCATGACAACGGGAGCAAGACCAAGACAATTGGGGCAAGCCCTGAACAACTTGAGCAAGCCCAAGACAACAGAAGAAAGGCCGCAACAACTGCAGCAAGGCCAAGACAACTGGAGCAAGGCCAAGAAAACTGGGGCAAGGCCAAAACAGATGGAGCAAGCCCAAAATTAGTGGAGAAAAGGCCAAGACAACTGGAGGAAACCAAAGAGAACTGGAGCAAGCCCAAGACAACTGGGGCATGCCCAAGACAACTGGATCAAGCCTAAGACAACTGAAACAAAGACAAGAAATCTGGAGCAAGACCAAGACAAGTAGAGCAAGCTAAAAAAGACTGGAGCAAGGCCAAGACAACTGGATCAAGCCCAAGACACGTGGATCAAGCCCAAAACAACAGGAGCAAGGCCACGACAACTGAAGCAACGCCAAGACAACTGGAGTAAGTCCAAGACAACTGGAGCAAGCCCAAGGCAACTAAAGCAATTCTAAAACAACTAGAGCAAGGCCAAGACAACTGGAGCAAGCGCAAGACAACTGGAGCAAGGCCAAGACATCTGGAGCAAGGCCAAGACAACTGGACCAAGCCCAAGAAAACACGAGTAGGCCCAAGTCAACTAGAGCAAGGCCAAGAAAACTGGAGCACGGCCAAGACAGCTGGAACAAGGCCAAGACAAAGGGAGCAAGGCCAAGATTAAAGGAGCACCCCCAAGACAACTGGAGCAAGGCCAAAACACATCGATGAAGCCCAAGACAGCTTGAGCAAGCCTGAGACATCTGGGACAAGCCCAAGATAACTGGAGCAATCCTGATATAACTAGAGCAAGGAAAAGTCAACTTGAGCAAGCCCAAGATAACTGGAGCAAGCCCAGGACAACTGGAGCAAGCCCAAAACAGCTGGAGCAAGCCTAAGACAAGTGGACCAAGCCCAAGACAAATTAAGCAAGGCCAAGACAACAGGAGCAAGCCAATACAAATGGAGCAGGCCCTAGACAATAGGAGCAAGCCTAAGACAATTGGAGGAAGCTTAAGACAAGTGGAGCAAGCCAAGGACAACTCGAGCAAGGCCAATACAACAGTAGAAAGGCCATGACAGCTGAAGCAAAGCCAAGACAACTGGACCAAGGCCAAGACAACCGGAGCAAACCCAAAATAACTGTAGCAAGCCGAAGGCAACTGGGGCAAGCCCAGACAACTAGATCAAGCCTAAGATAACTGGAGCAAGGCCAAGAAACCATGCGCAAGCCCAATAAAACTGGAGCAGGCCCAAGAAAACTGGAGCAAGCAAAAGCAAACTGGAGCAAGGCCAAGACAACTAGAGCAAGTCCAAGACACCTGGAGCAAGCCTTAAACAACTGGAGCAAGGCCAAGAAAACTAGAGCAAGGCCCAGACAAATAGAGCAAGCCCAAGACAACCGGAGCAAGCATAAGACAACTGGAGGAAGTGAAAGACAACTAGAGCAAGGCCAAGACTACCCAAGCAAGGCCAATAAAACTAGAGCAAGCCTAAGACAATTGCAGCAAGCCCAAGACAATTGGAGCAGGCCAAAGACAACGGGACCAGGGCCAAGACAACTCGAGCAAGGCCAAGACAATTGAAGCAAGGTAAAGACAACTGGAGCCAGGACAAGACAACGGGAGAAAGGCCAAGACAGCTGGAGCAGGCCCAAGACAACTGTAGCAAGGCCAAGACATATTGAGCAAGCCCAAGGCAACTAAAGCAAGCCCGAGGCAACTGGGGCAGGTCCAAGACAACTCTAGCAAGCCTGCTACAACTGGAGGAAGGCCAAGATAACTGGAGCAAGCCCAAGACAACTGGAGCAAGCCCAAGACAACTAGAGCAAGCCCTAGACAACTAGAGCAAGCCCAAAACAAGTGTACCAAGCCCAAGAGAACGGGAGCAAGGCCAAGACAATTGGAGCAAGCCCAAGACAACTAAATCAAGCCCAAGAAAACTGGAACAAGGCCAATACAACTAGAGTAAGCCCAAGAAGATTGGAACAAGCCCAAGACAACTGGAGCAAGGCCAGGACAAGTGGAGCAAGGCGAAGACAGCTTGAGCAAGCCCAAGACAACTGGAGCAAGGCAAAGACAACTAGAGAAAAGCAAAGACAACTGGAGCAAGCCCAAAACAACTGGAGTAAGCCCAAGACAACGGGAGCAAGGCCAACACAACAGGATTAAGCCCAAGACAACTGGAAAAGCCAAAGCGAACTGGAGCAAGCCCAAGACAACTGGAGCAAGCCCAAGAGAACTGGAGCAAGGCCAAGGTAACTGGAGGAAGCCCAAGACATCTGGAGCAAGCCCAAAACAACTGGAGCAAGGGCAATACAACTGAAGCAAGGCCAAGAAAACTGGAGCAATCCCAAGACAATTGGAGCAAGCCCAAGGCAACTGGAGATAGTCCAATACAACTGGAGCAAGGCGAAGAAAAGTGGAGCAAGGCAAAGACAGGAGGAGCAAGCCCAAGACAATTGGAGCAAGCCCAAGACAACTCGAGCAATGCCAAGAAAACTGGAGCAAGCCCAAGACAACCGGAGCAAACCCAAGACAACTCGAACAGGCCCAAGAAACTGGAGCAGGGCCAAAACAACTGGAGCAATGCCAAGACAATTGTAGCAAGGCCAAAACAACTGGAGCAATGCAAAGACAGCTAGAGCAAGCCCAAGACAACTGGAGCAAGGCCAACACAAATGGAGTGAACTCATGACAACTGGAGCAAGCCCAAGACAACTGGGGCAAGCCCAAGACAACTGGAGCAAGCTCAAGACAACTGGAGAAAGGCAAAGAAAACTGGAGGAAGCCCAATGCAATTAGAGCAAGGCCAAGAAAACTCGAGCAAGCCCAAGACAGTTGAAGCAAACCCAAGACAAAAGGAGCGGGCCCAAGACAATTGGAGGAAGGCCAAGACAACTACAGCAAGGCCAAGACATATGGAGCAGGCCCAAGACAAGTGGAGTAGGCCCAAGACAACGAGAGCAAGGCCAAGAAAACTTGAGCAAGGCCAAGACAACTGGAGCAATTCCAAGACAAATGGAGCAAGGCCAAGACAGTTGGAGCAATCACAAGAAAACTGGAGCAAGGCCAAGAGAACTAGAGCAAGCCAAAAACACCTGGAGCAATCCCAAAAGAACTTGAGCAAGGCCAAGTCAACTGGAGCAATGCCAGAAAACTACAGGAATCCCAAGAAAACTTGAGCAAGCTCAAGACAACTGGAGCAAGTCCAAGAGAGTTGGAGAAAGGCTAAGACAGCTGAAGCAAGCCAAGGACAACAGTGTCAATGCGCCGGATGGCAACGGTCTAGAAAACGGGTCCCGACATGGGAGGCCGCCAACCGCTCCATGTATTGCAACTAAGATAACATATCACCGTCAAACGGGGGATCCAGACTTTAGGTTCGTTTGGTTTGCAGCCTCACGAAGTCTGCATGTTGGTCTTTAGTGTCTTCCTTTGGTTGGACACTCTGTGAGGAGTCTCAAAGGCAAGAACTGTAAATGGATGCATGCAAGGTACAGGCGTTTATACTTGGAGTGCTTTGCTAAAGCTTCTGCTTATAGTGTACCATTGGAGCCAACCTCAACCTACAGTCCTACTTGGCGTTTCCATAGACCGCCAAGTGTCATCTTCAAGCCAGGCTCTAGTAAGCTTCCTAGAAGCTTTCCGTCTTAGTTTTGGCCACAAAGAAAATTGTGGCCGTTGCGGGGTTTGAACCCGCGACCTCTCGTTTGAGACACCGGTGCCTATTCAACCATGCCAAAAAGGTATGGTTCATAGGATGAGCCACAGGGGACATACCCATTATGGGCAGTGCATTCCTGGCCCATCTCAAAACAGACCAAGGGGACGTACTCCACAGAGCAGTGCATGCCATGTCTGTATGTGTAGCTAGCTAGCTAGGCAGTGGACAAGGTGCATACTATTTCAACAAATCTCTCCCTTACATCTTTGTCCATCTGGTGCTTATAGGGATCCATCAATGCCTTGGGGCTCACCCTTCCTCTACCGCACTCCTCATGCCGAGTCCACGAATGCTTGCATAGTGCAAGTCGCTCTCCAACGGCTTGGTCATGCAGTCAGCAAGCATGCTCTTTGTTCCGCAGTGCTGCAAGTCCACCACGTTCTTCATGACCATGTCACGTGAGTAGTGGTAATGTATGTCGATGTGCTTCGTTCATCGGGAGATGATCTCGTCTTCAGCTATTGAGATGGCACCCATGTTGTCCACGTGTACGACCGTGGCATCCTTCTGTGGTACTGTCATTTTGCCAAGGAGGCTGCGCAGCCATTGAGTCTGTTTGCACAACTTAGACAGAGCAACATACTCTCACTCAGCCGTGGACATAAAAACACAATCATGCTTCCTGCTAGCCCATGAGATGGCAGCGCCATTCAAGATGCACACGTATCCAGAGGTGGATTTCCTGTCGTCGAGGTTTCCTCCCTAGTCAGCATCGGTGTAGCACTTCAGGCAAAAGGGGTTCCGTTCCTTCTTGGCCTCCAAGGATGAGGCCAATGTGACGTGTCTTCTGCAGGTACCGCAAGATGCGCTTGATTGCCTGCCAATGTTGTGGCCGAGGGTTGGCCACGAATCTGCTCACTTGTCCCACAGCATAACAGATGTTCGGACAAGTCCCTACCATGGCGTACATGATGCTACCCACGGTATACTGGTAGGGGATGTCTTGCATCTCCCTTTGTTCTGCTTCGTTTCTTGGCGACATGGAGGCCTTCAGCTTCGTATCGGTCGTCATTGGGGTGCTGACAAGTTTGTAGTCGTCCATGTGGTAGCGCTTCATTACCTCACCGATGTATTTGGTTTGGTTGAGTTTGATGGTGTCTGCTACCCGGTTACGGTGGATGGCGATCCCGAGGTATTACTTGAGAGGACCCATTTCCTTCATCTTGAACCTTTTGCTGAGGTCAGACTTCAGCTCATCCAGCAGCTCGACTGAAGATGAGCAGATGATCAGATCATCCACGTACATCGCAACCAGCATCAGCCCTCTCCCATCATCACGCACGTACATGCTCGGATCACTCTGGCAATGCGCGAAGGAGAGACCGGTCATGAAACCATCCATCACTTTGTACCACATCCTTGGGGCCTATTTCAGCCCGTAGAGCACTTTCACCAGCATGCACACCTTGCCCTTGGGAACTTCGACTCCTTTGGGCACCTCCATCAGCACTTCCTTATCCAGCTTCTCATAAAGAGGAGCTGTCCTGACGTCCATCTGGTGTATCTCCAGGTTCTTTGTGCCTTCAATTCCAAGGAGAGAGTGGATGGAGGCAAAGGTCACGACGGGCGCGAAAGTCTCATCGTACTTGGAGCCCAGGCGTTGAGAGAACCCCTTAGCCACTACCCTTGCCTTGAACTTATCGATGCTTCCGTCTTCCTTCTTCTTCACTTGGAGGACCCACTTGGATCCCACCACATGGGCCTTGTCGGGTCTATCCACCAGCACCCACGTGCCATTCTCAGCAATGGACGCGAGCTCGCTGTCCACTGCCTCCTTCCATTTGGCCGCATCTGGGCCATTCATTGCCTCCGCCACTGTGGATGGCTCTCCCTGAGCCATGCACGTCCAGCTAAGGCCAGTCCAATCATACTCATACCGCAAAGGTGCTTTCTTTGGTCGCAAACTGCGCCGAGGTGCTGGTGCGGCTTCTTGCTTTGGTGCTGGTCCTTCCACAGGTGGTGGTTTGTATTCGTCGTCGTTGTCGTTGTCGTCAGAGGAGTCGTTAGACTCCAAGTCACACTCGGAAGATCTGGATGTCTCGGCATCTGCGTCCATCTCTGATGATGCGTCATCCTCCGTAGCTACTCTCCCATTCCCACCACCTACTGGCAAAGCGAGCCAGTTGTCGGGTGCTTGGTCTCCAGACTCAAGCAACACTATCCACTCTCCCGCTTTCGGAGCAAGGATTGGGTCAAGTAGCTCTTCCTTTTCCAAGGGTACGTTCGTCAAACACGACGTCGTGGCTCCTCATGAGCTTAACTTCTTCCTGGTCCCAAAGCCGATAGGCTTTGTGTGATGTGTCGTACCCAACTATGATGCACTTCCTGGAACATGCGTCCAGGTTGCCTCCACCTTCTCCCGACTGGATCTTCACCCATGCAGTTGACCCAATCACCTTCAGATGAGATGCGTAAGGTTTCTTTCCCAACCATGCTTCCTTTGGAGACTTCATATGCTTTTCCTACTCCTTTCCACGCTTCCGCAAGGCGGTCGCTGGTGTGAGGTTCAAGAGGTAGCAAGCCGTTGTTGCTGCTTCAACCCAAAAGCGAGGTGGGAGCTTGGCGTCGAAGAGCATGCTTCACACCATGCCGAGTAGGGTCTGGTTCATCCTCTCATAACTACTGTTGCTTTGGGGGTTGTAAGGGGTGGTTTGCTTGTGGCAGATGCCATGATGCTTGAGCCAAGGCTTGCATGCCTCGTACTCACCCCTGTTGTCACTTTGCAACATCTTCACCTTCTTGCATGTTTGCCGCTTCACCATGGCGACGAACTCGAGGAGCTTCTCCTTGACCTCTCCCTTTGTTTTGAGGAAGTAGATCCACAACTTGTAGCTGTGGTTGTCAATGAAGGTCAGAAAGTACTTGCTTCCTCCGTTAGACGGTGTACGGAAGGGTCCACACACGTCACTGTGTATCAGTTACAAGACGTGCTCCGCTCGTTGACCTCCTCTCCCAAACGGCTTTTTCCTTGCCTTTGCTTGGAGGCATGGTTCACACAATGCACACCCTCCGCCATGCTTCATGGTGCACCCTTCCATTCCGCGGAATACCTCTTGCTCTTGCATCTTCTGCAGCGTGCTGTTGGCCACATGGCCAAATAGCTGGTGCCACAGCTCAACGTCAGTGTCCTTGGTTGATGTGGCGGCCGCTGCGGTCGTCGGCGTTGCATCCTTTGGCTCCGGTGCCACTGTCTTAGTGGCACATGCGAGTCCCTCATCCGATGCCTTGGTGACTTTGGTTTGAAGCACGTAGAGGCATTCGACTCTTGGAACTTGAAACATAAGATCCTCTTTGGTGTACCAAATCTGGATGTCTTTCGTTTTTTAGGGCCAGCGCTTCCTTGTTTGTGAACACCACTGTCATGTTGTTGTCGATGATTTGTGAGACGGACAGCAAGTTGGCTGCAAAGGAGGGCATGTACACCACCTTTTGAAGGTTGACCACCTTCTCCGCACCGTTCACATTGAACGTGATCACCTTGTCCCCTTTGCCCATGGCTTGGATGACGCCGCCGTTTGCACACTTGATGCGCATGACAGATTCGGCCATGGAGACAAATCCACCCTTCTCTTTTGATGAGTGGTGGTTGGTGCTTGAGTCAAGGGCAAATGCCTCGGGCCTAAGGATCGCTGCTCCCTTCATCGACAGCCCCCAAACCATCTTGTTGGTGAGCTCCTTCTTCTCATTCCCACCTTTGTTCCCACCTTCTTTCTTGGAACTACGGCAGTCCCAAGCCCAGTGCCCAGCCTTGCCACAATTGTGACAGTTGCCGGGCTTCTTGGACCTCTTCCCACCACTATTGCCTTTCCCTCCACCGCCACCACTCTAACTGTTGCGTTGACTCGAGCGAGAGCTTGCACCTTGTCCACCGAAGCGAGAGGCATATGCTGAGATGTTTGCCTCACAGCCACTGCGTTGCATGGACTCGTTGCGGACGTGTTCGGCGACAGCCTCATACGTCAGATCTGCCTCCTTCCAACCGCCAAATACGGTGATCAAGGACCCCCAACTTTCCGGCAGCGCCATTAGAAGGATCATGGCACGCATGTTGGAGTCGAGCTTCCATTCCATTTGCTGGACCTCTTGTAGCACGTTGTCAAACGACTGTAAAAATGCGGGTATCGATTATCCTTTGCTCACACTCATCGACATCAACCGTTGGAAGATGAAGATTTGGTTTACTAGGGCGTTCGATTGATGCACGCGTGAGAGCTTTGCGTAGGCCTTGGCAGCCAACGTGCATCTTGTGATGTGGGAGTGTTGAGTCTCGTTGATGGACGTCACAAGTATGGCGAGAGCCATGTTGTTCTTCAACGTCCATGCCGCAAGGTCAGCCGCATGCGTCGTCACCGTCGCATCGGCGGGTGCTATCTCGGTCCCTTTTAGGATGTCGAGGTAGCCACACACAATTATGACAATCTCAAACTGCCATTTTCACAAGGAAAAACCTGTCCCCATGAATTTGGGAGAAACTCATGCCTCAAGGCGGGCATGAGTCGGATCCGCCATTTCCTGCGGTTTCTCGTCTTCTCTGCTTCGTTGCTACTCTGCTCTGTTGAGGCCGATGAGGCTGATGAGGCTGCTAATTGCGACCGTTGTCAAAGGTGCAGTTGGTTCCGTTGCATACCCCTCTTGTCGATGATCGCCTAAGTCGATGGTGTCGTCGTGAGAGAACGGACTCGGGGTCGTACCACCTTCTAAAAAGGGGAAGAGCTTAATCCCGTTGGGGCTCAAGGGCCTTGTTCAACATGGACAGAGCTGTTCCTTGTCCCATAGTCTGCCACGTGCACGCACCCGACCTAAAGAAACCGATGGAGCCAATGGAGCAGATTGGGGCCGTCTGATCTTCCTGTACCTGTTGTACTTGTGCGCCCTGCAAGACCACGCGCTAGTCAGTCCTGGAAGTGTGCCTTAGAACCAGAAGTGTGAGCACATAACCCTTTGTCAATGCGCCGGATAGCAACGGTCTAGAAAACGGGTCCCGACATGGGAGGCCGCCAACCGCTCTTGGTATTGCAACCAAGATAACATATCACCCTCGAACGAGGGATCCACACTTTAGGTTCGTTTGGTTTGCAACCTTACGAAGTCCGCATGTTGGTCTTTAGTGTCTACCTTTGGTTGGACACTCTATGAGGAGTCTCAAAGGCAAGAACTGTAAATGGATGCATGCAAGGTACAGGCTTTTATACTTGCAGTGCTTTGCTAAAGCTTCTGCTTGTAGTGGCTCCACTGGAGCCAACCTCAACCTGAAGACCTACTTGGCGCGTCCTTAGACCGCCAAGTGTGATCCTCAAGCCAGGCTCAAGTAAGATTCCTAGAGGCTTCCTATCCCAGTGTTGGACACAAAGAAAATTGTGGCCATTGCGGGGTTTGAACCCGCGACCTCTCGTTTGAGACTCCAGTGCCTATTAAACCATGCCAAAAAGGTATGGTTCCTACGATGAGCCACAGCGGACATACCCATTATGGGCAGTGCATTCGTGGCCAATCTCACAACAGACCAAGGGGACGTACTCCACAGAGCAGTACATTTCTTTTCTGTATGTGTACCTAGCTAGCTAGGCAGTGGACAAGGTGCATACTATTTTATCAGGGACAACAAGAGCAAGCCACATATAACTGGAGCAAGGCCAAGAGACTAAGAGTAAGCCCAAGACATCTTGAGAAAGCCTGATACAACAGGATCAAGGCCAAGACAACTAAAGCAAGCCCAAGACAAGTGGAGCAAGCCAAATAAAACTGGAGCAAGACGTAGAAAACTAGATCAAGGCCAAGACAACTGGAGCAAGCCTAAGACAATAGGAGCAAGCCCAAGACAGCTGGAGCAAGGCCAATACAATTGGTACAAGGCCATGACAACTGGAGCAAGCCCTTAGACAACTTTGCAAGCCTAAGACAACTAGAGCAAGTCCAAGACAACTGGAATAAGCCCAAGACAAGTGGAGCAAGCCCAAGACAAATGGAGCAAGGCCAAGACATTTGAGGCAAGCCCAAGACAATCGGAGCAAGCCCAAGACAACTGGAGCAAGGCTCATCTAACTGGAGCAAGCCAATAACAACTAAAGCAAGCACAAGAAATTGGAGCAAGCACAAGACAACTAGAGCAAACCCATGACAACCCAGCAAGGCCAAGACAACTGGAGCAAGGCCAAGACAATTGGAGCAAGGCCAAGACAGCTTGAGTAAGCCCAATACAACCAGAGCAAGGCCAAGACGACTTGAGCAAGCCCAAAACAACTGGAGCAAGCCCAAGACAACTTGGGCAAGCCCAAGACAACTAGAGCAAGCAGAAGAGAACTGGAGCAAGCCAAAGACAACTGGAGCAAGCCTTAGACAAATGGAGCCAGGCCAAGACAACTAGAGCAAGTTGAAGACAACTGGGGCAAGCCAAAGACAACTAAAGCAAGCCTTAGAAAACTGGAGCAAGGCCAAGACAACTGGAGCTAGCCCAAGACACCTGGAGGAAGCCCAATACAATTGGAGCATGGCCAATACAACTGGACAAGGACCAGGACAACTAGAGCAAGCCCAAGATAACTGGAGCAAGCCCAAGGCAACTGGAGAAAGTCCAAGACAGCTGGAGCAAGGCGAAGACAACTGGACCAAGGCGAAGGCTGTTGAATATTTGCCCCTCTGCATGCCCAAGTGTGGCGCCGGAAGGCGCCGACGAGCCGCCAGAAATAGGAAAATTCCTCGTCCACGGATCTGGCGACTCGAGGATTGCTCGGATCCGAAAATGGAGGATTGGCCCTGAAAGTTGACGAGTTACGGAGTGGTGCGAACTGGTTGGGGAGTGGTGCGAACGGATTGCGGGGTGGTGCGAACTGGTTGTGGAGTGGTGCAAGCTGGTTGCGGAGTGGTGCGAACTGATTACGGAGTGGTGCAAACTGGTTGCCGAGTGGTGCAAACTGGTTACGGAGTGGTGCGAACTGGCTGCGGAGTGGTGCGAACAGGTTGCGGAGTGGTGCGAACTGCTTGTGGAGTGGTGCGAACTGCTTGCGGAATGGTGCGAACTGGTTGCAGAGTGGTGTGAACTGGTTGTGGAGAGGTGCGAACTGGTTGCGGAGTGGTGCGAACTGGTTACGGAGTGGTGCGAACTGGCTGCGGAGTGGTGCGAACAGGTTGCGGAGTGGTGCGAACTGGTTGCGGAGTGCTGCAAACTGGTTGCGGTGTGGTGCAAACTGGTTGCGGAGTGGTGCGTACTGGTTGCGGAGTGGTGCGAACTGGTTGCGGAGTCGTGAGAACTGGTTGCGGAGTGGTGCAAACTGGTGGCAGAGTGGTGATAACTGGTTGGGGAAAGGTGAGAACGGGTTGCTGAGTGGTGCGCACTGGGTGCGGAGTGGTGCAAACAGGTTGCGGAGTGGTGCGAACTGGTTGCAGAGTGGTGCGAACTGGTTGCGGAGTGGTGCAAAGTGGTTGCTGAATGGTGCGAACAGGTTGCAGAGTGGTGCGAACTGGCTGCGGAGTGGTGCGAACAGGTTGCGGAGTGGTGCGAACTGGTTGCGGAGTGCTGCAAACTGGTTGCGGTGTGGTGCAAACTGGTTGCGGAGTGGTGCGTACTGGTTGCGGAGTGGTGCGAACTGGTTGCGGAGTCGTGAGAACTGGTTGCGGAGTGGTGCAAACTGGTGGCAGAGTGGTGATAACTGGTTGGGGAAAGGTGAGAACGGGTTGCTGAGTGGTGCGCACTGGGTGCGGAGTGGTGCAAACAGGTTGCGGAGTGGTGCGAACTGGTTGCAGAGTGGTGCGAACTGGTTGCGGAGTGGTGCAAAGTGGTTGCTGAATGGTGCGAACAGGTTGCAGAGTGGTGCGAACTGGCTGCGGAGTGGTGCGAACAGGTTGCGGAGTGGTGCGAACTGGTTGCGGAGTGCTGCAAACTGGTTGCGGTGTGGTGCAAACTGGTTGCGGAGTGGTGCGTACTGGTTGCGGAGTGGTGCGAACTGGTTGCGGAGTCGTGAGAACTGGTTGCGGAGTGGTGCAAACTGGTGGCAGAGTGGTGATAACTGGTTGGGGAAAGGTGAGAACGGGTTGCTGAGTGGTGCGCACTGGGTGCGGAGTGGTGCAAACAGGTTGCGGAGTGGTGCGAACTGGTTGCAGAGTGGTGCGAACTGGTTGCGGAGTGGTGCAAAGTGGTTGCTGAATGGTGCGAACAGGTTGCAGAGTGGTGCGAACTGGCTGCGGAGTGGTGCGAACAGGTTGCGGAGTGGTGCGAACTGGTTGCGGAGTGTTGCAAACTGGTTGTGGAGTGGTGCAAAGTGGTTGCGGTGTGGTGCAAAGTGGTTGTGGAGTGGTGTCAACTGGTTGCGGAGTGGTGCAAACTGGTTGTGGAGTGGTGCAAACTGGTTGCGGAGTGGTGCAAACTGGTTGCGGAGTGCTGCAAACTGGTTGTGGAGTAGTGCGAACTGGTTGCGGAGTGGTGCAAACAGGTTGCGGAGTGGTGCAAACTGGTTACGGAGTGGTGCAAACTGGATTCGGAGTTGTGCGAACTGGTTGCCGAGTAGTGCGAACTGGTTGCGGAGTGGTGCGAACAGGTTGTGGAGTTGTGCAAACTGGTTGCGGAGTAGTGCGAACTGGTTGCGAAGTGGTGCGAACTGGTTGCAGAGTGGTGCGAAAAGGTTGCGGAGTGGTACGAACTGGTTGGGGAGTGGTGCGAACTTGTTGTGGAGTGGTGCGAACTGGTTGAGGAGTGGTGCGAACTGGTTGCGGAGTGGCGCAAACTGGTTGCGGAGGGGTGCGAACTGGTTGCGGAGTGGTGCGAACTGGTTGCGGAGTGGTGCGAACTGGTTGCGGAGTGGTGCGAACTGGTTGCGGAGTGGTGCGAACTGGTTGCGGAGTGGTGCGAACTTGTTGCGGAGTGGTACGAACTGGATGCAGAGTGGTGCGAACTGGTTGCGAAGTGGTGGGAACTGGCTGCGGAGTGGTGTGAACTGGTTGCAGAGTGGTGCGAACTGGTTGCGGGGTGGTGCGAACTTGTTGTTGAGTGGTGCGGACTGGTTGAGGAGTGGTACAAACTGGTTGCGCAGAGGTGCAAACTGGTTGCACTGTGGTGCAAAGTTGTTGCGGAGTGGTGCCAACTGGTTGCGGAGTGCTGCAAACTGGCTGCGGAGTGGTGCAAATTGGTTGCGGTGTGGTGCAAACTGGTTGCGGAGTGGTGCGTACTGGTTGCGGAGTGGTGCGAACTGGTTGCGGAGTGGTGCAAACAGGTTGCGGAGTGGTGCGAACTGGTTACAAAGTGGTGCGAACTGGACTCGGAGTGGTGCGAACTGGTTGCTGAGTAGTGCGAACTGGTGGCGGAGTGGTGCGAACTGGTTGCAGAGTGGTGCGAACTGGTTGCGGAGTGGTACGAACTGGATGCAGAGTGGTGCGAACTGGTTGCGGAGTGGTACGAACTGGATGCAGAGTGGTGCGAACTGGTTGCGGAGTGGTACGAACTGGATGCAGAGTGGTGCGAACTGGTTGCGGAGTGGTACGAACTGGATGCAGAGTGGTGCGAACTGGTTGCGGAGTGGTACGAACTGGATGCAGAGTGGTGCGAACTGGTTGCGGAGTGGTACGAACTGGATGCAGAGTGGTGCGAACTGGTTGCGGAGTGGTACGAACTGGATGCAGAGTGGTGCGAACTGGTTGCGGAGTGGTACGAACTGGATGCAGAGTGGTGCGAACTGGTTGCGGAGTGGTACGAACTGGATGCAGAGTGGTGCGAACTGGTTGCGGAGTGGTCCCAACTGGTTGCAAAGTGGTGCGAACTGGTTGCGGAGTGGTCCCAACTGGTTGCGGAGTGGTGCAAACTGGTTGCGGAGTGGAGCGAACTGGTTGTGGAGTGGTCCCAACTAGTTGCGAAGTGGTGCCAACTGGCTGCGGGGTGGTGCAAATGGATTGCGCAGTGGTGCAAACTAGTTGCTGAGTGGTGTGAAGTGGTGCGGAGTGGTGCCAACTGGTTGCGGTGTTGTGCCAACTGGTTGCGGAATGTTGCAAACTGGTTGCGGAGTGGTACAAACTGGTTGCGGAGTGGTGCGAACTGGTTGCGAAGTGGTGGGAAGTGGTTGCGGAGTCGTTCGAAGTGGTTGCGGAGTGGTGCGAACTGGTTGCGGAGTGGTGCAAACTGGTTGCGGAGTGGTGCAAACTGGTTGCGGAGTGGTGCAAACTGGTTGCAGAGTGGTGCGAACTGGTTGCGGAGTGGTGCGAACTGCTTACGGAGTGGTGCGAACTGGTTGCGGAGTCGTGCGAACTGGTTGCGGAGTGGTGCAAACAGGTTGCGGAGTGGTGCGAACTGCTTACGGAGTGGTGCGAACTGGTTGCGGAGTCGTGCGAACTGGTTGCGGAGTGGTGCAAACAGGTTGCGGAGTGGTGCGAACTGCTTACGGAGTGGTGCGAACTGGTTGCGGAGTCGTGCGAACTGGTTGCGGAGTGGTGCAAACAGGTTGCGGAGTGGTGCGAACTGCTTACGGAGTGGTGCGAACTGGTTGCGGAGTCGTGCGAACTGGTTGCGGAGTGGTGCAAACAGGTTGCGGAGTGGTGCGAACTGCTTACGGAGTGGTGCGAACTGGTTGCGGAGTCGTGCGAACTGGTTGCGGAGTGGTGCAAACAGGTTGCGGAGTGGTGCGAACTGCTTACGGAGTGGTGCGAACTGGTTGCGGAGTCGTGCGAACTGGTTGCGGAGTGGTGCAAACAGGTTGCGGAGTGGTGCGAACTGCTTACGGAGTGGTGCGAACTGGTTGCGGAGTCGTGCGAACTGGTTGCGGAGTGGTGCAAACAGGTTGCGGAGTGGTGCGAACTGCTTACGGAGTGGTGCGAACTGCTTGCGGAGTGGTGCGAACTGCTTGCGGAATGGTGCAAACTGGTTGCAGAGTGGTGTGAACTGGTTGTGGAGAGGTGCAAACTGGTTGCGGAGTGGTGCGAACTGGTTGCGGAGTGGTGCAAAGTGGTTTCTCAGTGGTGCGAACAGGTTGCAGAGTTGTGCCATCTGGCTGCCAAGTGGTGCGAACTGGTTGCGGAGTGGTGCGAACTGGTTGCGGAGTGGTGCAAAGTGGTTGTGGAGTGGTGCAAACTGGTTATGGAGTGGTGCAAACTGGTTGCAGAGTGGTGCGAACAGGTTGCGAGTGGTGCAAACTGGATGCGGAGTGGTGCAAACTGGTTGCGGACTGGTGAGAACTGGTTGCGGAGTGGTGCGAACTGGTTGCGGAGTGGTGCGAAATGGTTGCGGAGTGGTGATGCCCCCAATTTTGCCGCGCACTGTCCTGCTTCCGCGCTCTCTAACTCCGCGTCTGGTCTGCGCAGTGAGTCTACCGCTCCGCGGTTCCGAGCAGCATTAGCTTGCTGCTCCTCCGCGATCGTTCCCTGGTCTTCCGCGGATGCTTCACACCCTCGAGATCCCGCTAGTGGGTAGTGCTCCGCGGCTCGCTCCCTGCCAACACGAGATTCTGCCACCTGGTGGCCTCGGACTCCTAGGCCCGCGGAACTTTGGTCCGTGGCCGTGCGCAAGGACGCGGAGTCGCCGGCCGCACCCTTCACCCAATTTGCGTTCCCTGGTGGTGATGGTCCTCAGCGGAGTCCTTGTTGGACCCAGGATGGAGCGGGTCGGGCGGTTCGCCCTACACACACTCAGAGAGGAGGTATTTTGGCTTCCGTGGAAGGCCTCCGCAGAGGACAACTCAATAGCTTCACAACAGCTGCGGATCTCGGAAGGGCCAAGCGGGAGTGTGAATCTGACTGTCACTTGCGCGGATTGATGAGACAGAATCTGGCAATCTGATCTTGAACAAGTCAGGACTCTCAGGCTCCAAAGTAGGAAGTAGGCTTGTATTAACTCAATTTGCACAAGATCAGACAAAGGGTAAGTATCTTTGGTCATCGGGGAACACTCGCTCCTCCGCTACACTACTACTTTATACCTACCAAAACCAACTCTCTCAGACACCTTCCACCACTCTTTCCCCTGTTTTGGACTCCGCGCGGTGCGCTACACGCACCGCGGGTCTCGTCCTTGACACACACACTTCACTACTATATTTCCCCGTTCTACTACATCTTCCCCTAGTCCGCAGCTTGGACGCTCGCAGTCTTGTGTTCTTCCTTGAATCTTCGTCTTCGCGCTGTGCGTCCTCCCGGTCCTCCTCCTTGATTACCGCTGCCCACCCTGAGCTCTCATTGGTCGAGCTCCTTCTTGACGTCTGGTTCTGCCGTCGTGTGTTTTGCACGTCCGATGCTCCCACTCATCCGCGGCTCGGTCCATGTTTTCTTCCCACCGCGGATTCTCACCCTGCTGTCCCGCTCGTCTTGGCTTCTCCGCAGCCATTCCTTCTAACAGCCGTCGAAGGATTATCGTCAATTCCGGCTTCCTGGCGGCAACTTTCCCGCCTCTTTTCCTTCACCACTTGCTGGATTCCGCGCCATTCCACGCTCTGCCGCAATCTTATTGCAGGAGCCAACATGCCTTGCGCGTTCTCCGGTGCTCCGCGGTCTCCCCTTTTATCCTCCTCCGCGGATCTCTGGCCGCGGCCGCCCCTTTCCGCGGACTTGTGTGTCTCGGCGATGTCCCTCCGCGGATCCATCTTCTCCTCTGCGGAGGTGCGGTGGATCTCCGTCTGACAAGTGGTGCAAACTGGTTGCGGAGTGGTGCAAACTGGTTGCGGAGTGGTGCAAACTGGTTGCGGAGTGGTGCAAACTGGTTGCGGAGTGCTGCGAACTGGTTGTGGAGTGGTGCGAAATGGTTGCGGAGTGGTGCGAACTGGTTGCGGAGTGGTGCGAACGGGATGCGGATTGGTGAGAACTGGTTGGGGAGTGGTGCGAACTGGTTGCGGAGTGGTGCGAACTGGTTGCGGAGTGGTGCGGAATGGTTGCGGAGTGGTAGGAACTGGTCGCGGAGTGGTGCGAACTGGTTGCGGAAGTGTGTGAACTGGTTGCGAGTGCTGCGAACTGGTTGCGGAGTGGTGCGGACCGGTTGCGGAGTGGTGCGGACTGGTTGCGGAGTGGTAGGAACTGGTCGCGGAGTGGTGCGAACTGGTTGCGGAAGTGTGTGAACTGGTTGCGAGTGCTGCGAACTGGTTGCGGAGTGGTGCGGACCGGTTGCGGAGTGGTGCGGACTGGTTGCGGAGTGGTAGGAACTGGTCGCGGAGTGGTGCGAACTGGTTGCGGAAGTGTGTGAACTGGTTGCGAGTGCTGCGAACTGGTTGCGGAGTGGTGCGGACCGGTTGCGGAGTGGTGCGGACTGGTTGCGGAGTGGTAGGAACTGGTCGCGGAGTGGTGCGAACTGGTTGCGGAAGTGTGTGAACTGGTTGCGAGTGCTGCGAACTGGTTGCGGAGTGGTGCGGACCGGTTGCGGAGTGGTGCGGACTGGTTGCGGAGTGGTAGGAACTGGTCGCGGAGTGGTGCGAACTGGTTGCGGAAGTGTGTGAACTGGTTGCGAGTGCTGCGAACTGGTTGCGGAGTGGTGCGGACCGGTTGCGGAGTGGTGCGGACTGGTTGCGGAGTGGTAGGAACTGGTCGCGGAGTGGTGCGAACTGGTTGCGGAAGTGTGTGAACTGGTTGCGAGTGCTGCGAACTGGTTGCGGAGTGGTGCGGACCGGTTGCGGAGTGGTGCGGACTGGTTGCGGAGTGGTAGGAACTGGTCGCGGAGTGGTGCGAACTGGTTGCGGAAGTGTGTGAACTGGTTGCGAGTGCTGCGAACTGGTTGCGGAGTGGTGCGGACCGGTTGCGGAGTGGTGCGGACTGGTTGCGGAGTGGTAGGAACTGGTCGCGGAGTGGTGCGAACTGGTTGCGGAAGTGTGTGAACTGGTTGCGAGTGCTGCGAACTGGTTGCGGAGTGGTGCGGACCGGTTGCGGAGTGGTGCGGACTGGTTGCGGAGTGGTAGGAACTGGTCGCGGAGTGGTGCGAACTGGTTGCGGAAGTGTGTGAACTGGTTGCGAGTGCTGCGAACTGGTTGCGGAGTGGTGCGGACCGGTTGCGGAGTGGTGCGGACTGGTTGCGGAGTGGTAGGAACTGGTCGCGGAGTGGTGCGAACTGGTTGCGGAAGTGTGTGAACTGGTTGCGAGTGCTGCGAACTGGTTGCGGAGTGGTGCGGACCGGTTGCGGAGTGGTGCGGACTGGTTGCGGAGTGGTAGGAACTGGTCGCGGAGTGGTGCGAACTGGTTGCGGAAGTGTGTGAACTGGTTGCGAGTGCTGCGAACTGGTTGCGGAGTGGTGCGGACCGGTTGCGGAGTGGTGCGGACTGGTTGCGGAGTGGTAGGAACTGGTCGCGGAGTGGTGCGAACTGGTTGCGGAAGTGTGTGAACTGGTTGCGAGTGCTGCGAACTGGTTGCGGAGTGGTGCGGACCGGTTGCGGAGTGGTGCGGACTGGTTGCGGAGTGGTAGGAACTGGTCGCGGAGTGGTGCGAACTGGTTGCGGAAGTGTGTGAACTGGTTGCGAGTGCTGCGAACTGGTTGCGGAGTGGTGCGGACCGGTTGCGGAGTGGTGCGGACTGGTTGCGGAGTGGTAGGAACTGGTCGCGGAGTGGTGCGAACTGGTTGCGGAAGTGTGTGAACTGGTTGCGAGTGCTGCGAACTGGTTGCGGAGTGGTGCGGACCGGTTGCGGAGTGGTGCGGACTGGTTGCGGAGTGGTAGGAACTGGTCGCGGAGTGGTGCGAACTGGTTGCGGAAGTGTGTGAACTGGTTGCGAGTGCTGCGAACTGGTTGCGGAGTGGTGCGGACCGGTTGCGGAGTGGTGCGGACTGGTTGCGGAGTGGTAGGAACTGGTCGCGGAGTGGTGCGAACTGGTTGCGGAAGTGTGTGAACTGGTTGCGAGTGCTGCGAACTGGTTGCGGAGTGGTGCGGACCGGTTGCGGAGTGGTGCGGACTGGTTGCGGAGTGGTAGGAACTGGTCGCGGAGTGGTGCGAACTGGTTGCGGAAGTGTGTGAACTGGTTGCGAGTGCTGCGAACTGGTTGCGGAGTGGTGCGGACCGGTTGCGGAGTGGTGCGGACTGGTTGCGGAGTGGTAGGAACTGGTCGCGGAGTGGTGCGAACTGGTTGCGGAGCGGTGCGAACTGGTTGCAGAGTGGTGCGAATTGGTTGCGAAGTGGTACAAACTGGATGCAGAGTGGTGCGAACTGGTTGCGGGGTGGTGCAAACTGGTAACAGAGTGGTGCGCACTGGTTGCGGAGTGGTGTGAACTGGTTGCCGAGGGGTGTGAACTGGTTGCCGAGTGGTGCGAACTGGTTGCGGAGTGCTGCGAACTGGTTGCCGAGTGGTGCGACCTGGTTGCGGAGTGGTGCGAACTGGATGCGGAGTGGCGCAAACCGGTTGCGGAGTGGTGCAAACTGGTTAGGGGGTGGTGCGAACTGATTGCGGAGTGGTGCGAACTGGTTGCAGAGTGGTGCGAACTGGTTGCGGAGTGGTGCGAACTGGTTGCGGATTGGTGGGAACTGGTTGTGGAGGGGTTCGAACTGGTTGCTGAGTGGTGCAAACTGGTTGCAAAGTGGTGCAATCTGGTTACAGAGTGTTGCGAGCTGGTTGCGGAGTGCTGTGAACTGGTTGCGGAGTGGTGCAAACTGGTTGCAAAGTGGTGCGCACTGGTTGCGGAGTGGTGCAAACTGGTTGCGGAGTGGTGCGAACTGGTTGCGGAGTGGTGCGAACTGGATGCAAAGCGGTGTGAGTAAGTTGCAGTGTGGTGGCAATTGGTTGCGGATTGGTGCAAACTGGTTGCGGAGTGGTGGGAACTGGTTCCAGAGTGGTGCAAACTGGTTGCGGAGTGGTGCAGACTGATTGCGAAATGGTTCAAACTGGTTGGGGAGTGGTGCGAACTGGTTGTGGAGTGGTGCGAACTGGTTGCTAAGTGGTACGAACTGGCTGCGGAGTTGTGCACACTTGTCGCAGAATGGTGCGCACTGGTTGTGGAGTGGTGCAGACTGGTTACGCAGTGGTGCAAACTGGTTAGGGGGTGGTGCGAACTGATTGTGGAGTGGTGTGAACTGGTTTCAGAAAGGTGCAAACTAGTTGCGGAGTGGTGCGAACTGGTTGAGGAGTGGTGTGAACTGGTTGCAAAGTGGTGCAAACTGTTTGCAGAGTGGTGCGAACTGGTTGCAGAGTGGTGCAAACTGGTTGAGGAGTCGTGCAAACTGGTTGAGGAGTGGGGGGAACTGGTTGCAAAGCGGTGTGAGTTGGTTGCAGAGTGGTGGCAATTGGTTGCGGAGTGGTGCAAACTGGTTGCGGAGTGGTGGGAACTGGTTCCAGAGTGGTGCAAACAGGTTGAGGACTGGTGCACACTGGTTGCGGAGTGGTTCAAACTGGTTGGTGAGTGGTACGAACTGGTTGTGGAGTGGTGCAAACTGGTTGCGGAGTGGTGCGAACTGGCTACGCAGTGGTGCAAACTGGTCGCAGAATGGTGCGCACTGGTTGCAGACTGGTGCGAACTGGTTGCGGAGTAGTGCGAACTGGTTGCGGAGTGTTGCGAACTGGTTGCGGAGTGGTGCAAACTGGTTGCGGACTGGTGCGAACTGGTTGTGGGGTGGTGCGAACTGGCTGCGGAGTGGTGCAAACTGGTTGTGGAGTGGTGCAAACTGGTTGCGGAATGGTGCGAACTGGTTTTGGATCGGTGCCAACTGGTTGCGAAGTGGTGGGAACTGGTGGTAGAGTGGTGCGAACTGGTTGCCGAGTGGTGCGAACTGGTTGCGGAGTGTTGTGAACTGGTTGCGGAATGGTGCGAACTGGTTGCGGAGTGGTGTGAACTGGTTGCCGAGTGGTGCGAACTGGCTGAGGGTGGTGCGAACTGGTTGCGGAGTGGAGCAAACTAGTTGCGGAGTCGTGCGAACGGGTTGCGGAGTGGTGCGTACTGGTTGCAGAGTGGTGTCAACTGGTTGCGGAATGGTGTGAACTGGTTGCGGAGTGGTGCCAATTGGTTGCGGAATGGTGCGAACTGGTTGCGCAGTAGTGTGAAATGGTTGCGGAGTGAAGCGAACTGGTTTTGGAGTGGTGCAAACTGGTTGAGGAGAGGTGCAAACTGGTTCCAGAGAGGTACGAACTGGTTGTGGAGTGGTGTGAACTGGCTGCGGGTAGTGCGAACTGGTTTTGGAGTGGTGTAAACTGGATGCGGAGTGGTGCGAACTGGTTGCGGAGTGGTGCGAACTGGTTGCGGAGTGGTGCGAACTGATTGCGGAGTGGTCCGAACTGGTTGCGGAGTGGTGCAAACTGGTTACGGAGTGGTGCAAACTGGTTACAAAGTGGTGCAAACTGGTTGCAGATTGGTGCAAACCGGTTGCGGAGTGGTGCAAACTGGTTGCGGGATGGTGCGAACTGGTTGCGGAGTGGTGCGAACTGGCTGCGGAGTGGTGCGAACTGGTTGCGGAGTGGTGCGAA
>SZWC01011206.1:1819-20607 GCA_023375785.1 Penium margaritaceum | reverse complement strand
CCGTGTATGTTTTGGAACTGGTGCTCAGCCGACTAGGCTTTAGTAGCACGTTCCATCTATGGATAGGGAGGAGTTCGTCCACCTTTAGCATGGTCTAATTTTGAGGCAATCGTCCTCGTCACACGTGATCCATCCGATAAAATCTGGTTCGTACTTCCTTTAGAAGTACTTTCCAAACTGTTATCGACAGGGTGAATGGTCATCACTGTCGGTGGCGACCGACATCGTTGTGCTTTTGTTACGCCATTTCGGCATACCTCTGATCACCACAGTTGTCTGTGATTGTTTCTAGCCATACCTGTCGGTTCTCCATTTGAAGGATTCGATAGTATGACCATCCTCGACTTCGTCGAGATCCCTTGCAAACGCCAAACGACGTGGTTTTGGCGCTTTGGTAAATGTGCTTCACGCACTTGCCCATCAAACCACTCCGTGCATAGATCGTATGCTTTCGTCTGGTGGTCTATCGCAAGCTAGCACGACGAGTGAACGGTTGTCTAGTTTTGCTAGTTGATACAACGGAGTGCAATCGGCACTCACATTCTTGTTTTGTCGAAATCTATTCACGGATGACTTATCCAACATTCTTGGTGCAATCGACACCCACGTGAATACGGAATCGGCATTTATTTGGTCGTACCTCTGCAGACCATGTGCAGTGCGTTCGGTACTAGCATCACGGATGCTTTCGACATCCGTGATTAAAGTGCATCTAGCAATTTTTCACTGGTGTGTTCGACACCGAGAAAATTTTTGCAACCAGCACTAGCATCACGAATGCATTCGGCATCCGTGAGTAAAGTGCAACTAGCACTTTTTCAATGTTCGACACCGTGCAACTAGCACGTGTGCTATTGCCCGTAGTGCAATCGACACTTCCGTCGATGATGTGGTCCACATCTGTGTAACCGTGCAATCAACACTCGTTTTGTGNGTAATGTTGCGATAAGTAGATGAGTTATTGACTGATCGTGGCACGTTCGGTGTCTTTATCTATTTCAATCGAGAATTCCTCTCGATTCACATCACCGTAATCATTTTTAACCCGGTGTATACCACAGTGGTCGTTTCGCATAAACAATTTCTGTTTAGCGCATGAACAACCCGCATTGAGCCATGTCGTGGCTTTTTAACGGTCACCCATCTCGGGTTTTCTTACATATTACCCCAAACTTTGAGGTTGATTCGCCAAAAGAAACAGGCACTGTTGGTGCTAGTTTTTTGGTATTGAAGCATTTCCTTGTGAATTCCGTTCAGAACATGGAAAACCATCGGTTTTCCTCCTTTTTGTGCTCCAGAACGGAAAAGAAAAGAAAACCAGGACTGCTGATTTTTGCAAGAGCTCAACCGGAGCTTTTAGTTTTTTTTGTGTCGAAACCCATGGCCAACTTGACCAAACACTCGGGTTCGGCCACACCATTTTTTTCCCACCGTTTCAAACGTTTTTGAAAACTGTAAACGCTGAATTCCTCAACTTGAGGATTCGTTTGATGCTTGGAATCTCCCAAGCGTCACTTGGTGATGTGTTGGAAAAACTGTCGGTCTTTCCCTTTTTCCATGAACATGATTTGAAATTAAAAAATAATTGAGGAATTCTCAATTTTAAAGCTCAGACTGAGCTACATGCCGCATTTTTCGGAAGTCAAAACTGGGTTTAGGCGCAGACGTTATCTTGATAAACGCCAGCAAGCCTTGATCCCGAGGGAGATAAAAGCGAAGTCTGAGGATTTGAACCCAAGTCTTCTCACACACGTGATAACATCCTTCCGACTGCGCCACTCGCACACGTCTACAAGTGCTTAAGCAACATGTATCGCTTTCGTTCATGTCTTCGGGGCCAACTCCTCCGCCAGACGTCGAAGGAGGGAGGAAATTTCCTCCTCCCCTCTCCGTCTCCTGCCTGCCGGCATGGAGGTGGGTGCTCCCCTCCGAGTCCCTATGGCGCAGTCGACGCCCTGGGGAAGGGGGAGGGGCTGAGTGGGGGAAATCTCCCCTCAGCTTTCCCTTGGCGCCGTCGGCGCCATGGAAGGGGGCAGGAGAGGGATTCCCCGCCCTCTCCTTCCCTTGTGGCATTAACGACGCCATGGAAGGGGGCAGGAGAGGGATTCCCCGCCCTCTCCTTCCCTTGTGGCATTAACGACGCCATGGAAGGGGGCAGGAGAGGGATTCCCCGCCCTCTCCTTCCCTTGTGGCATTAACGACGCCATGGAAGGGGGCAGGAGAGGGATTCCCCGCCCTCTCCTTCCCTTGTGGCATTAACGACGCCATGGAAGGGGGCAGGAGAGGGATTCCCCGCCCTCTCCTTCCCTTGTGGCATTAACGACGCCATGGAAGGGGGCAGGAGAGGGATTCCCCGCCCTCTCCTTCCCTTGTGGCATTAACGACGCCATGGAAGGGGGCAGGAGAGGGATTCCCCGCCCTCTCCTTCCCTTGTGGCATTAACGACGCCATGGAAGGGGGCAGGAGAGGGATTCCCCGCCCTCTCCTTCCCTTGTGGCATTAACGACGCCATGGAAGGGGGCAGGAGAGGGATTCCCCGCCCTCTCCTTCCCTTGTGGCATTAACGACGCCATGGAAGGGGGCAGGAGAGGGATTCCCCGCCCTCTCCTTCCCTTGTGGCATTAACGACGCCATGGAAGGGGGCAGGAGAGGGATTCCCCGCCCTCTCCTTCCCTTGTGGCATTAACGACGCCATGGAAGGGGGCAGGAGAGGGATTCCCCGCCCTCTCCTTCCCTTGTGGCATTAACGACGCCATGGAAGGGGGCAGGAGAGGGATTCCCCGCCCTCTCCTTCCCTTGTGGCATTAACGACGCCATGGAAGGGGGGGGGGGGTGGGAAACCTCCCCTCAAAGCCCCCCTTGACGCCGCCCGCGCCATGGTCGTGGAGGAGAGGAGTCCTCTCCTCTCCTCTCGCTTGGCCTGTCGGGTCGGCGGTTGTTCGCTCGCTCGTTTTTCGAGCGGGCAATGGCTCGGGCGGCGTTTGCTGTCGGCAAACGACGACCCTTTTTTTTTTTTTGCTGCCTGCCGGGCTGCTCGGTCTATCGAGCTGCTCGGTCTGTCGGGCTGCACGGTGTGGTCGTTCTGACGGGCTCTCGGCCTGTCGGGCTCTCGAGCGGGCGGGACAACACACCCCGTACGGGGGGCGTTTTGCTGCGACAAAACACCGCACGAATATCGACAGTCGGTCGATTTCCCCTTTTTTTTCTAAGGCATTCGATCGACGGACGAAGTCGTTCGACCAGTGAATCGAACGGACAGCGGAAGTCGATTGGCTCTGATGCCAATGTAACAGCTCTGGGCTGTTTTGCGACTAACTTCTGAACCCAAAACTTAGGCCCTCAGAATAGTCGTCTCAGGAGCGGGAGCGAATGGTCGCCTCAGCCATTTTGGCTGAGACGAACCGCGCCACACATGGACGTAGTCGTCATAGGGCATTTTTGCAAAAGATGCATCTTAACCCTAATGGTTCCGCGTGGCATTGCCACGCTGGAACAGGACCCTAGCGCCAAGCTAGGAGTGGAGGAGGAGTGACGCGATGGATTTTCCATCGCGGCACTCCTTTCACCTAGAATCCAGCCACGGACATTTTCCAGGCTAGAGTCGAACGAGACTCTAGCCTATTACATTTTTCCGGGCTTTGGCTCCTCGAAACTTCAGCCTCGAGTACCCGAAGCACCCGATAATTATTTAAAGACCATTTTTAACCGTAAAAATAGTCCGTACGCTACAACATGCTAATCACGGTTCATCCTTCTAAGTCGATCTCCGTTTAGGAACGCATGGATGGTGAGCATCTTTAGTTTGAGTGAATAATGTAGACTTGTGGACATGGGATGCTATTGCATGATGTTTTACTACATCAATAAAATCTTAAGTTGTGTGTCCTCGAGGCTCTTTTCTTAAACATACATGGTCAATTATTTGTATTGGATAGTGATCACGAGTCTCTTTGTATACATCAATTGATGAATCAGACGTCATTGACAACATGTATGAAGATTTTGCTAGTATCGATCCAATATGGACACCCCTCTCAATGGTGTGCTTACGTTGAAATACGATTTAAGTTTTTTGTATACATATGTATACATAGAGAAGAATAGAAACTAATCGGGTTATTTTACATGAGAAAACATTCTTTGAAATGTTATGTTCCCCTCTTTCACATGAATCATTCATGCAAATTTTCTCAGTTGCTTAGGAATTGGTTTCCCTCCTCACAAATGCTAGAGGCATTGTTTAGTGGTCGTGCAACAAAAAAAATCACCGACGGGTACCAGCTCACTTTGACACAAGGTGCGTCTGACATGAAAGGATCAGGATTTCTTTGAGTTGAATTAGTTTTAGACTAACAATTTTGAAAACTTTATTTCCTTACGTGATTGTATCTCAACTGACATGACATCTCAACAGATGAAAGAAGCATGAGCTTCTTTCATCGTCATAAAAGTTTTCTCTAGCAAACAAAATGTACTCAACATAACGTGAACGGTGAAAACACCGATTACCCCCTGTTTTTTCACCCTTGATCCTCATATACCCCTCGGTCAGAACAATAAGCCCCATCTGCCCCTCTGTCGGAACGATAAGCACCATTTGCCCCTTCGCCAGACCGATAAGCCCCATCCGCCCCTCTGTCGGAGCGATAAGCCTGATTCGCCCCTCCGCCAGCACGATAAGCCTCATTTGCCCCTACCCTTGAACAATAAGCCCAATGTACCCCTTGATTGGCTTTCGATGTCAAACCATGGAAAATGATATAAGATAAGCCTAATGTATCCATGGTTTGTGATGTGACGTGCCACAACTAGCAGAACGGAACCTTACCCTAGACACCTGCTGTCAAAGGTAAATGCTTCGGTCTGCGCAGAGGCTCGGCATGGTACCATAGACACCTGCGCCTCCCTGCTTGGATGTGTAGTCAGCCGCACATGACAACATTTGCGTTTCAAAACCACGGCCCTGTACGAGACATAGTCGAGTCGTTTGCGCGGTCAAACCCGTGCGTATGTTCTACATGTAATACGGTTGAGATCGCATTGGACTTCCTCCTCCCTCCTGTACTCACGAGTACATTGAGCAAACCCTATTTTTACATGTCCATGTCCGAGATGCGCATCCTCTGCCACCGTTGCAGTACGGGGCTTGCAGCCCATAACTGGTGCACGGTCCTTGGGGAACCGTGACATTTCCCCTCCCTTCCATGGATCACGGAACTGCGGTGGCCGAGTGGGCAAAGATGAAGCGCGCATGGCACATCATCAACCCAAATACACCCCCCGACCCATACACGATGTGTTGGCAGTTGGGCATGCGGGCACCCCATGCCCGTCCGTTGTACTATCCACCCAATCGAGCGCCATACATGTTGGTGTGGCAAATTCCATGTTTGCGGCTGTGACCATCGTCATAGTTGAGCTATGTCCTAGGTGTTTTTCGTGACTATCTGCAAGGCACTTTAGACTCAAGTTCTTGCACGTGAAATCAACAATGTACCACCCTTATTGTGATTAATACTCTACATTCATGCAAGAGAATGTCCACTTGTTTAGGGTTTTTGTGGACAAAGTAATGACAAGTATAGCAGCCCTAAGAGGACACTTCATGGGCAAATCTGCATCATTTAGGACAAGTATAGCAGCCCTAAGAGGACAGTTCATGGGCAAATATGCATCGTTTAGGGAAAAAGGGATGGGGTCGCACTGCAGGGCCTCTGATATTTTTCAAGCCACCCATCCCTGTTGGAAATGTTCACGCCGGTCCGTTCGTGGACTACCTACCGCAGGGTGGCTGTTGAAGCTGTAGGGTCGCACTCCAGAAGGCCCGATTGCCTTGGCCAATGGTGGGGACATACTTGTGTCCGTCGGCATAGTGGGACACAGTGTCGTGTCCAAAATCACTTGTAACACGAGACCGGAGGAGTTAGGTACAACCCTTGTTCTTTACCTCGGAGCACGTGACATGGAATCTGGCAGGCTCACTGCGCACCCACTTTAGACCGAAGCGGTTGTCAACCGCATAGTACTCCACAAATGCCCGAGCAGTGTCCATCTTGTTGAAGAACGTACCCTCCGCCAGCTCCTTCGGCATCCCCTTCTGCTTCTTCAGGCTATGACATGGTTCATCGTCTGAATCACCTGTCCATGAAAGTTTACCATAACATGACAGAAAAAAATGCTGGTTTCCAAAACTTTACTTGCATCAGCAGGATTACGAATTTGTACTTCCATCCACACGGTCTGCTTATTCCTAAGGAAAGCAGACACAGGAAACATCATGAACACAAAGTGAGAGTTACCGAGGTGGCCATGTGGGACGGACAAGACGCAACGGCGCCCCAAGCTAAACCAAACAGGTCCGGCTTCCCGAACATCGGGGGACCCGGGAGCACGTGATGGTTCATCTGAGAGTTGGTTCTGTGGGAGGCCGTCAGCCTCGTCCAACTGCCGGGCCCACCAGTCATCAGCCCAATCCAAGGCAACCAAAATATGACATCGTCAAACGCGCCTGATGGGGTGTCCGGCGGTGGGTTACCGGGATACCGCCACGGTGCAGGAACCTAAGCGGGACGAGGAGCGTTCTCGTCAAGACTTGGTTGCGTGGCAACATGCCACGCGTGTTCTTGGGAAGCCATCCAAAATAGAGGGTATTTTGACCACAAAATAGCTTGCTATTTGTCCCACGTCCCCTACGACTTGGTCGTCCACCATCCCGGAGTCACGAAAGAGGCAGCTACAGAAGCAACGTGGTTGGAAGGAGTTGTGACGACGTCAACGACGACTATGCAAGACAAAATGACACTGAATCAAACTAAAGAGGGAACCTGCCGAAACATGGCGTGTAACTGGCTGACCATCGAAGGATAGGTGGACACGTACGATGAGGGCATTTTCAGCCGATACGTTTCATCTTACACATATTCTGCTACTATACTACATGTCTGAGTTGTCCACCGGCAATGAGTGTTTCACCATGCTTTCGGTTACCCTCCAGCATGCCCATGGTGAATGGCGGTTGAAAGGATGACACGGTGACGTGTACAGTAGTTCTTCATGGCGTGCCGCAGAAGTTACAACACGGACACATGTCGTACTGTTCAGCGGCGCACTATAATTGGCCCACTCACCACTTGCTGAGCTGGCCAGACATCTCTCAGGCTCGGCAACACGTTTGGATGCCAGTGCGTGAACCTTGCCAGCTCACGGCCAAGGTTGGCACAGGGTTTTTTTTTATGTGATGAGGATACTGCATGTGCTAATAAGACAGCCATGCAGACGCGGTCTGTGGAATGACGGAAACCCGATGTAATTCAAATGTGGTAACAATGCAAGAATACCCTCAGTAAAGGAGCACACGAAGTAAGCTCAACCGCACATTTTTAAGTACCAAAATGATTTCATTGTCGCCATCATAAGACTCGAGTAAATGCATGACGTGTGATTGTACAAAATGAAGAGCAAACTATCTGAAAAGTGAAATAATAACACCAGGTCACCCTTATTTGAGAGACAATGAACGATACACCGTCACATTACGAGTTCCAAATCTTCAAGGGGTATATGGGGCTTATTGTTCAAGGGTAGGGGCGAATGAGGCATATTTTGCTGGTGGAGGGGTGGATCCGGCTTATCGCTCCGACGGAGGAGTGGATCGGGCTTATCCGACGGAGGGGCATATGAGGCTTATCGTTCTGACAGGGGGGCGGATGGGGCTTTTTATTTCGACCGAGGGGCGGATGGTGCTTATTCTGCAAAACTAGGGGTATATAGTCACTGCGCCCTCACATGAAATGAAACTTGAACTGAAGTTTGCATGCTTCATCATGAAAATACAATCACAAAATGACACATCAATGTGGAAAACTATGTCTTTTGTCGTTACTAAAACTAAATCTTCTATTTTAATGTTTCATCCAACTTGGAAAAAAATCTTTTATGATAATTGATACAAAAATGAAAAGCTAAGGCATCATTGAAGGATTTTTGTTTTGATTTTGAGTATGAATGACATAATGCATAAAACATGTGCATAAACTATGAATGTTCCATATGTTGTGATTTGTGATGTTCCTGTTGACCTGTACAGTTTATTGTGACCACTCGGCCGTATACATACTCGTGCAGATCCCTGATGCAGACCCTGGTGGCACCGGTGCATCATGTGGTGGCGGACTACGAGCCTAGAGCTGACCGACGACTGTTCCAGAGGTCTGGACGCTACCCGGGACCTCCTGCAGATTTTCTATAGCACGCAAGGGTTTATTGGTACACTGGCCGTGGGTCCCATTTGCATTTTTTGCATTACGTATCCACTGTTTGATGCCGGATGCATGCATGTGACCAGTCGTAGCATCCGACTTTTGATTCTGCACGTCTAGTTTTAGACAGTGCAGCGCTTCGATATGTCTGCGCATAGTTACGGCCACAACATTGGTTTTGCACCGGTTTTGGGACAGAACTTGCACTGCTGCGTGCGACACCCGCCGTGCGCCGTGTCAGGTACTTATGCCATGGACCTGTCATTCTCCATTTCTCTCTGCAAATTCTATTGAAGAATTCTGATTCTTTGGCTTGTGTCTCCTAGCCAGACCCTTGCCGTTGTGTGCACGACTTGTGACCGTTGTCATCGTCTGACCAGGCATTGATGCCCAGTCAGCGGCTGTGTCGCTAGGAAGCTTCGACGCATCTCCTCATGGTATCAAACAGTGAGATTATTCTCACCAAGCTACGCAACAGAGACACATCAGAGCAGCAGTAGTGAAATTCACCGCTACAGCAGATCCATAGGGACCTATCGACGATGACAGCGATTCGCCATCGACGTCGCTCACCATCACCACGTGAGATTGCATCAGCAGCAACTGCCAGCGGCAGCAGGAGACAGTTGCAGGTGACCGCAATCGCCAATAGCTGTTGACATCAGCACATAGCAGCAACAGGAGTAGGGAGGCAGCAGCGCGTGGCGGCAGTAGCATAGTAGCAACACACAGCGGCGATAGCATAGTAGCAGCGCAGCAGTAGCGACAACAGCAGCGGTGGCAGCAACACAACAGCAGCGCAATAGCAGTGGCAGCAACAGGCGGCGGCGGCAGCAATGTGCAGCAGCCGTAGCACACAGCAACAACAACAACGCACAGCTGCTGCCACGACCACACACGTAGCCGCCAGGCGGGTGCCCCGCACACAGCCACGTAGCTGCTTCTGCGGTTGACGCCGCAGCAGCAGGAGCAGCTGAGCGGAAGATGCAAAGTGGCTTCAGCCCAGCTGCAGCGCGGCTGCTACGGAGCTGCCGCCTGCTCGTGTAACAACCGCAAAGGTTGAACAAAATAGAAAAAAAAGGAAAAAGAAAAAAAGGGAAGGCGAGCTGACATCAACATTTTTCCTTGCTGACATCATCATGTCATGCTGAGGTCATCAACTTCTTGCTGACGTTAGCACTCGCCTTAGTGAAATATTTGGTCGGAGAGTCAAAAGTTGACAGCGTCTCAACTCCTTGAGAAATGGTCACGTTTCTGCAGTTCGACCATGTTGACGTCTTGGCCCATGATGAGTGGCGCCATGGCTCCATCCGGCGAGAAGGGAAAAATGGTAATAGATCCCTCTTTTTCCACCTCAGGGGTCATGAGCCCACGTTCGTAGGCTATTGCAGGCCTCTGGAGGCTACAAGATGAGATGCGTCACCTGTAGCGGGAGCAGATTGACGCCATCCGTATACTCACGTAGCTTCTTTGAGGACATTCCACGACTCCACAACAGACTTCTGAGGGAGCGGCCGGTGTCGCACCCTCTACACAGCGGTCAGCTCTAGCTCCGTAGACAGGAGCTGGAGCCGATCCGCCACCTCTTGATCCTTGGGAGGATGATCCAGACATGCCAGGCATGGAGGGAGACTCTCCCGAGTGTGAGATTTGTGTGCTTCAGGAGCATCTCCGCCAGCTTCAAACGAGCTCTCGGCCCCCACACACATTCCGCTTTCTCGAGTTTTGAACGTTGCCTGACCTCCACCCCAGCGACTTCCCTCTTCCTAGAGTCTGTCCCATCCCTCGTCCTTCCCAGCCTGTGGTTGCTCTTCCTACGGAGCGGCAACCTAAGGACATCGAGACGCCACCCCCACGGTATGTCAGCAAGGACGGCTTTGACTGCTGGGAAATCCTCTTTCAGATCTGGGCCACTTCAAAAGGCGTATGGCCCTACTACCACAGTCCATATCAGACTGCGGACCAAGCTCAGGTGCTGACACTGGATAGGGTGATGCGAGGACTTCTTTACACCATACCGCGCGAGACCGTCGTCGACTTCTGCTCGCTCCTTGGTGAGGCGGGCACAGGCATCGACGCTAATCCACACGGGGGCTGGGACCTAGTATTTTCCCTGCTTGCTACAGAGACGCACGCCACCCACGCTGCACACATTCGTGCCTTTCACTCCCTTCGTCAGGGGCCTGCCGAGCCTGCAGCCAACTACTTGCGACGCGCCATGCGCATTTACACGCGCATTGGGACCTGAGGAGGTACAGAGCTGTGGGCGCTCCGCACGATCATGCTTGGGGTTCAAATTGAGCACACAGACATCTTCACAAGGTACAACGACGTCGTGCTCAAGCTTTTTTTGGCTTCACTTCAGCTTCTTCCGTGGGCACACCAGCTCTTCCTCCAGGTAGCTTCCGCCAATGAGGCAGTCGTGACTCATCAAAAGACCTCCATTGCTGTCATAGTCATTGCATCACCATTGACGCCCCTGATGCAGAGTCGTTCTCTATCCTCTATCACGTCCTCCTCCTCCCCTTCCACCTTAACAACACCGACTCAGACACAGGGTGTCACAGCAGCAGCACAGGGGAAGAAAGGATGAAGGAGGGGCGGTTTGGACCAGCAGCAGTCGTAGTAGCAGCCGTCATCGGGCAGTAGCAGTGGATGCTCCATTCATTGCTACAACTTTGGAGGCGCCCATTGCTATACCGATTGCCAGCAACCACTCAATTGGACACGGATTACTCGCGGGCTCCAGGCTGTGTACACACTATGGTCTACGTCAAGCAGCACATCCTCCGGACGTGCGGTGACCACGCCTGCAGCAATTCTCGCCTCACCACTGGCGACCAGCGGCGACCCAGACCCACGTGACCACACCATTACGGAGCTCCAACACCTTCTGGCACTTTGCTTTCAAGGAGGTGCAAGTGTGTTGTCACAGCCGGGTGGTTCACAGACTATCTATTTGTCTGTTCTTGTGGCTCGGGATGACTCGTGTGGGGGGGTATAGTCGGCATGCGATGATGATGGACCTGACTGTATGGATTGGATTCATGAGTCTCACCTTTGTGCCCTTCATCGTTCCTCCCCACCTCCTGCCCAGCGTTTGAGGCCGATTGTTCCATTGCCCGTTGTAAAGTGACATCCTCTAGTCGTGATTCCAGTGGCACTTGGATCATCGACTCCGGTGCCACTCATCACCTGACCTATCGTCGTAGTTACTTTGTTGATCTCTACCCTGTTGCATCTGTTTGTTCTATCCACACAGGCTCTGGTCAGTCCTTGCCAGTCCAGGGTGTTGGGGTCATATGTTTCAATGGACTGTCTTGCCCCCTGTATCTTTCCGAGGTGCTGTTTGTGCCTGACCTTGAGCTCATTTTGCTTTTTGTACGTACTTGTACACTGATGGGACTCTTTGTGCAGCACACTGCAGAGTCTGCGATTGTGACTGTCATTGAAAATCGTAGCGTTGTTCTTCGTGCCACTATGGTGGATGACCTGTATCGTGTCTCTCAGACTTCTACTCCTTGCTCCCCCTCCACTTTTGCTCATGTTTTTGTCATTGGTGTTCTCTCTCCTGAGCACCAGCAATTGCTTCATCGCCGCATGTGTCATGTAGGCTCCGACACTGCGTCGAAGCTCATTCGGACACATCCCACTCTTGGTCTTGATGCGGCTTCTTTCGAGAAGTCGCCCAAGACCGACTGTCTCTTTTGTGCTCAGGTTAAGATGCATCGTTGCACCTACCCCAACTCCCGTTCACAGGCACTTCGCCCTCTCGAGTTAGTCCATTCAGACCTTCTTGGTCACTTACCTATCAAGTCTCTGATCGGGGTCGCTACGTTCTGACACTGACTGATGACTTCACCCGGATGAGATGTGTGTACAACCTGCACCAGAAGAGTGACGCCGCTCTCGCGATTTGCCTCTGGCTAGTGATGGCTGAGCGTCAGTCCCGCCACACATTGCACACCTTCCGCTTGGATCACGGCGGCAAGTTTCTTGGCGAGATGGATAGCTTCTTTGCCGAGCACGGGAATTTTCACCAGGTCTCCGCTCCTACTACTCCTTTCCAAAACGGTGATTCTGAGCACTGGAACGGTACCATGGAGGAGTGCGACCTTTTGGAGTCCTTCGCTTTTGAAGGCTTTGCCTTCATGACTTGGGTCTAAAACCGCCTCCCGCACGATCCTCTTCCGGACCACGTCACACCGTATGAGCTCTGGTTTGGTCACCGTGCTGAGTTGCGCCTCGCTCGCGTCTGGGGATCCTTGGTTTTCTGTGTGGTACACCGAGGACCAGTAGGGGTCCAAGGTCTCACCGCGGGGTCACTTGTGTGCCTTCGTCGGCATCTCCTCGGGGTCGAAGGCATGGCGTTTTTGGGACCCTACGCGTTGTCGCATTGTCTAGTCTTACGACGCGCTCTTCTTTGAGTCCCTCACCTACCGTGATCTGACTTCAATCATGTTGCTGTCCGTCACACACGTTCCCACGTGTGAGGTTTCATGCCGTATGGGGGAGTCTGCGCCTGCGAGTACCGCTCACCAAGCTGATGTGTCCGTTTGAGCTCCCTCCACTTCTCCGGCTCTTGATGACCTCACGATAATCGCTGTCGGTCCAGTGATCTCTCCAGCATCGCTGGCTTCTACCCCTGTCCCCTCGCATCCCACAGGTACCCATGATTCTGTACCTATGCATACTCCTGTGACTGTACTTGTTTCCGCCGGCATTCCTACCTCTGTGCATGGACGTGCCTCATTTGCTCCTACTTTCACACCGAGTCCTGATCACCCACACCGGCACCTCCTCGCACTACATCACCAGCTCCCCTGCCTCATGCTTCCCAGCTGCGATTGTGCCCGTTCCTAATCCTAATGTGCACCCCTGGAGCCCGGGTTACCGCCGTGAGCCTGGCGGTCGTCTTAGACCATTGGACTCCGGAGCTCGGCGAGTGTCTGGTCCCACACCCAGGCGCTATGCTTACAGCATCGCGAGTGGTGATGCCGGCACAAAGGCCCTACGCCTGAATATCTGCACTGAGCACATAGAGGTACATCAAGCGTGTTCCGTAGGGCACGACTTCATCACTCGTGAGTTTCATGTTACTTGTGATGTAGCAGCCGATCTTGTGGTCGTCAGACCTAGCGATGACGCGTACGCTCTTGCCATGGCCCCGGACCCGGGTACACAGAGGGAAGCTCTCTCATCATAGGATGCTGACGTTTGGCATGCAGCCTACGAGGATGAGCTTCGCGTCATCTAAGAGCACGGAGTTGACGAGCTGGTAGACCTTCCACCTGGGAGGAAGGCTATTCAGGTCAAGTGGGTCTTTCGCAAGAAAGTGAAGCCGGATGGCTCACTGGAACGCCACAAGGCTCGCTTGGTCGTCAAGGGGCACTCTCAAATTGAGGGTATCCATTACATTGACACATTTGCCCCTGTCGGCCGCATGACCTCAGCTCGAGCTTTGTTCAATGTAGTGGCTCGACATGACTAGGAATTTAACCAGATGGATGTGAACAATGCGTTCCTCCATGGCTCTCTGGATGAGGAGATCTACATGGCTGAAGCACCTGGCTTTGAGGACGGTGACAAGGAGAGGCACTTTGGCAAGTTCTTGTACCGCCTCAAGCATTCTCCTCGGTGGTGGAACCAGGAGATCACTGACATCGTGACTCGTGCGGGATATGTATAGAGCGAGGCAAATCCGTCTCTCTTTATCCAACACACGCTTGAGGAATTCACCGCCATCCTGGTCTATGTCGACGGCCTTCTGATCACGTCTCCTTCACTAGAGGCTTTGAAAGAGGCCAAGGCTATCCTCCAGAATGCCTACATGATGAAGGACCTTGGTCCTACAGCCATATTTCTTGGCATGGAGATCATGCGAGACCGCAGACGTAGGACTCTACTAGTGCATCAGGCGCAATACACACGTGTTGTGGGTGAGCACTTCAGCAACCTTCTTTCCGCAGTACCCACGACTTCCACACCTCTCACGCCTGATGAGCAAAATGCCTTGAAGGTGGACGATCCCACACAGCTGGGGGTGACAATGGATGCGACCCTGTACCTCCGTCTCATCGGATCTTTGATGTACCTGGCCACTACAACACGTCCTGATATCGCATTTGCCATCAACCTCCTTACCCAGTTTTCGTAGGCTCCATGCACTAGAGCCCTTCACATGGCTGTGGTGCAGTACGTGGTCTCCACAGTATACCTCAGACTTTGTTTCGCCGACAGTGCCCGGTGGTCCTTGATGGCTACACCGACAGCAACTGGGCCTGGAGCCCAGATGGACGCAGTCGCACAGGTTACGTCTTCCTGCTCGGTGGGACCGTTGTGTCTTGGCGTAGCGGAAAACAGGGCTGTATTACACGTAACTCATCGGAGGCAAAGTATTTTGCTTTTGGTGCAGGGGCTGCTGAGGCGGTATGGCTTCAGCGCCTGTTTCTTGAGCTTGGCCACTCAATACCCGCCATTGTGCATCGTTGCGACAACTAGATTGCTCTTGCCATTGCAGAGAACTCTGGTGTCTTCCATGATCGCACAAAGCACATTGCGGTTGAGCATCACTTTGTGCGTGATCTGGTGGAGCGACACGTGATCTCCGTCATTTGGGTTGGTACTGACATGGAGCGTGTTTTCTTGACGAAGGTACTAGCTCGCGGAAAGTTCCTGGTGGCCATTCATTCAGTTGGACTTCACCCCTTGCCTGAGAGTGGTTGAGTGTGGGGTGTGATTCTGTCTGTGTCACATTTTTTGTTGCTCTAGTTGTTGTACTTGTCTCAACACTGCACGCGTATGGACATCCCTACCATCGGGTCATGGGAGAGTGTTGTTATTTGTGATGTTCATGTCAACCTTGACAGTTTACTATGACCACTCGGCTTTGTCCATACTCGTGGATATCCCTGATGCAGACCCTGGTGGAACCAATGCGTCATGTGGTGGAAGACTACCAGCCTAGAGCTGACCAAAGACTGTTCCAGAGATCTGGACGCTACCCGGGACGTCCTTCAGTTTTTCTACAGCATGCAAGGATTCATTGGTGAACTGGTCGTGGGCCTGATTTGCATGTTTTTGCATTTTGTATCCACCGCTTGATGCCGGATGCATGCATATGACCAGTCTTAGCAACCGGCTTTTGATTCTGCACGTCTAGGTTCAGACGTCGCAGCGTTTCAATATGTCTGCGCAGAGTTACGGCCAAAACAGTAGTTTTGGGCCGGTTTTAGGACAGATCTTGCATTGCTGCATGCGACACCCGCCGTGCGCCACGGCAGGTACTTATGCCATGGACCTATTATTTCTCATTTCTCTCTGCAAATGCTATTGAAGCATTTTGACACTTTGCCTTGTGTCTCCTAGCCAGACCCTTGCCGTTGTGTGTACAACTTGTGACTATTGTCATCGTCTGACCAGGCATTGACGCCCAGTCAGCGTTTGTGTCGCTATGAATTTTCCACGCATCTCCTCACCATACGTTGGAAAACTCAATAGACAACTAATTACTTAATAAAGAAATGTAGAATTCATTGAAGCTCTTAAAATGATGGTCAATTTTTTGTTTGAGATTAAACCAAATACGTGTGAGCATTAAAACGATGAGGACCAACCTAGTTGAGACTTGGGCTATTGATCCCAAGTACATTTATTTTTAGTTTGATTATGAGGAATAAGTTACGATTCAAATGACCTAAGATCATGAGTGTTCAAAATGCACTAAAAAGCAATGGTTGACCCCTTCATACCCCTTTTGGCTATTATGTACCAGAAGTCCATGAGTCCCTAATACTTGTGTATGGTCATTATTGTCATTGCTTGCATCGCCTGCCATTGTGTTATGCATTTTTATGTCAACCTGATGGGGGCATTTTGGCCAACTGCTCCGATCTTCGACGTCTTGTTCTCGAAGTCTCATAACTTTGACCACCTTCTAGAAGCAACGACAAAAGTATCATGAAATATATCGATGTATTGATAGTGTTCAACTAACTTCTCGATGGCGCTGAATTCATGTAACATTGCACCTCGAGGTTCTTGAATCGCCTCAGTTTTACGATGGTGCTTTTTGAAGCAGCTAACAATGACGTGAACTCACATTCGTTTCCCGACACGAGCGCCGATGACGAAACATATGCCTCACACTCATTCTCAACATTATATGTATGTGTTCGACGAACTTGATTCTTGTCGTCGGCGTACACTTACCTATAATCATAAACTGCATAAGTGTCGAAATATCCTAAACCGTGTTCTTCCCCGCATCTTTCCATGTTCACCATCCAAGCTTCCGACTAGCATGACATAGGCGTTATGCAGTGCACGCGGCCTTGTCTTTGGGCAGGTAACAATAAGGGGAGATGGTGGAGCTTTTGGTGTGCACTTTGCACTAGTGAGGACTCATGTGCGAGTCTCAATGGTTTGAGTGAATTGTGACGCTGGCTAGAACTCTAGTTTGTTCACCAAATGAGGCTGAACTTGTCTTGGGATGAGGTAGACCGCCGTAACAAGAGTCCTAAAAGAGGGCTACATAAGCGGTCTTTTTCATCTGCGCCCCGTCCTTGGAGAATACTGTGCTTTCGCATAGCCCTCGCGTTGCGTTTTCTGAGCGACTCGTGTGTTTACAGCTTCGGAGCCTGTGCAAACGGGCCCCTGCCCTGATGAATGCCGGTTGCTTTGCGAGTATCGCTCGCAAAGGAGGGAAAAGGCTGGCGCTTGATCAAAGTTATGCGTGCACGACGTGGATATGACTCGACCCATGAAGTATTTTTGTTAAGACGCCACTGGAGTAAAGCATGAAAGAGTCACAATTAGCAACCCGGTGAATAAGAGTTACAACAAAACCTATATGTCATTTTTGAAAACTTGAACATAAAGATGATTTCTTCAACCCCTTTTCACACTATCTCCATTCGTTCGTGCATGCATTGCATCTATGGAAACTGCATGTACTGTAAATGAACATTTTCAAGTGTAATAAAGAACCACATGATGTGGTGTCTTTTTGTATATTATCTGAATCATTGTATCATATCTTCCTTCAACTTCCTAATGTATTTGATAAATGATTTCAACCATTTCATGAGATTGTAGTAATTTTATCATCACATTTTTCTTACATTACGTAAGTGGTTCATGAATTAATTCAACCATTATGAAATTTTAATTATTATATATTCATGGTTTCCTGTCATATCTTCACATGGTTGGTCAATGACTTCAACCATCTCATGACATTATCGTACTTGAATGCCTCATATTCTTTCAACATTGAGATGCTTATATGTATTGTTGTCAACATTGTGCTCATTTCAAGATGGCCATTTCTCATTGCTTCGCATAAGACCTCGTACTGTAAAAATGCAACCTACGTACTCAACACTGAGATTTTCATATGTTTGTGTTTAGGGTGCTTCCTATGCGTTTCTTCCACAGAGCGAAGATGGTTACACAAAGAAATAATTTCATGTTGAACACAAAAGAGTGCTATATAAATGGGGATCCAAAGCATGGTGGTTCCTCCATTGCGCCCTGCCTTGTAATGGGAAGTCTCGCGAGATGTTACCTCGGAATCTGCATGCATATATGCGTGTGAGGGTCGTTGACTTAGTACGCTTGCGATAACTACAGAATTTAGAATAAGGGTGTAAATTATCAGTAAAATTTCATAATATGATTGAATTCATTCATGAACCACACAAGTAATGTGAGAAAAATGTGATGATATGATTACTACAATCTCATGAAATGGTTGAATTAATTTATCAAATATGTCGGGAATTTGAATGGATATGTTATGTACTTATTCGAATGATAAAAAAAGAGACAACAAATCATGTGGTCCTTTATTACACTTGAAAATGTTCATTCACAACACATGTAGTTGCCATTGACAAAATGCATGCACAAAAGAATGGAAATAGTGGGGGAAAGTTTTGAATGAATATTTGTGATGTTAT
This sequence comes from Penium margaritaceum, assembly GCA_023375785.1. Taxonomy (NCBI): domain Eukaryota; kingdom Viridiplantae; phylum Streptophyta; class Zygnematophyceae; order Desmidiales; family Peniaceae; genus Penium; species Penium margaritaceum. The sequence goes on along the minus strand of SZWC01011206.1, from coordinate 2,387 downwards.
TGTTTTTCAAAATTGACTATATTGTTTTTTGTAACTCTAGTTCACCGGGCTTCCAATTGTGTCTCTTTTATGCTTTACTCCAATGGCGTCTGTAGAAAAATACTCATTGGGCTGGGTCATATCCACGTCTTGCACGGGCAATTTTGATCAGGCGCCAGCTTTTCCCTTCCTTGCGAGCGGCACTCGCGAAGCAGCCAGCATTCTTCGCGGCAGGGGCCCGTTCGCACAGGCTCCGCAGATGTAGATACGCGAGCCGCTCAAAAAACGCGGCGCGAGGGCTATGCGAAACCATAACATTCTCCGAAGACGGGCCACAGATGAAAAAGACCTGCTAGATAATTGTAATGGTGTGTACAGACGACGTCCCCTTAAACGAAAGGAGCGTCTAAGAGCGTCATCGGCACATGCCGCTGCTAGGTCGAGTGTGCAACGAACCATTCTAGTGCTTCGTCGCCGCAGCAGAAGAGCCAGCAGCAGCAGCAGCAGCAGCAGCAGCAGCAGCAGCAGTAGCAGCAGCAGCAGCAGCAGCAGCAGCAGCAGCAGCAGCAGCAGCAGCAGCAGCAGCAGC
>SZWC01011205.1:53904-72664 GCA_023375785.1 Penium margaritaceum | reverse complement strand
CGAGTTCTTCAAACCTGCAAGAGTAGATGAGTAAGCTTAAGCGGCTAGCGCTGGAACTTATCCTGCAGGCGTTGCGCCACATCCACTTGTGGCCAGGCGGAACTCTCTAATGTGGATGATGGATGACGGATGCTTTCAGCTACTTGACATTGAGGCGGCGGCCGCACAAATAGCTGACGTCTGAGAGGCGGCCATGAGTGCGGCCTTCCCCGGCCCCTTCCTAGCCTGACACTCGACGTCAGTGAAATCTATGGCCGCGCGCTTTCTCTGGCATGTGTGCTTGCTACCTGCTCATCATGACGAATGCTCAGATCAGCGTCCCACCTTGAGGCTGAGGCCGCACATGTGGCTGACGTCGAAGAGGCTGCCGTTGGTGCGGCAGTTTATGGTGGAGTCGACGATGGAGTCCTTGTACTGGATGGGCATGGAGTAGCCCGCGAACGGCACCATCTTCGCGCCATGCTCCACGTGGAAGTCGTACAGCACCGTCTTCTTCAGAGCCTCTGCCGCGAACCCGCGGGAGAAACCGGGGCAGCCAGCGCCAGCAGCACCAGCAGCGGCGCCGGTGGCAGCCGATCCGAGGGCCGGTTGGGCCTCGCCGGTCAAGGCGAGGCGGGTGAAGGCGGAGCAGAGGAGGCGAGCGCCTGACCGTCTAGCCATGGCGGATCGCAGAACTCCCTTCCCTGCCTGAGCTGGCCTGCTTGGCACGGGTTGCCTGGCACCCTGAGTTTGCGAGGCAGGGCGAGGTTAGCACGGGCCAACGAAGAAGCCGCTGCTGCAGATCCGCGGTGCCGCCGGCTGCTGCTGTCGATTGGCCCTGGTGTCAAACGACCATGGTCCGAAGGGAATGGCGGTAGCGGGTGGATGAGAGCAGCGACATCCCGGTGGACAAGGCTGGTCGCTGGCTTGATCCTGGATTTACTATTTTTCTGGCTGGGTCTGTGTGTGACGTGGGAGCCACGTCACGGGCCTCAAGGCACCCCCAAGGCTCTAGCGCGCGGGATAAATAATAATGTTTTCCGCGAATGCGACTACAGGTGCCGATGCCCCCACCCCCCCAGTCTCATCCCGATTGATGAAGTGTGTGGTTGGGAGCCAGGCTCACGTCATCAAAGAGCTCGGGAAATTATTCAACATTCTCTTTTTGTCCAAAACGAGATGATCCCTAAGGTATGTTGACACCGCAAACGCTTACAACCTGCGGAAATAAGAGAGCCAGATGTGGGGGAATGAACGCCACAATCAGTTCATTTCAGTTTATTTCAATCTGCTGGAACATTACTGGAGCGCAGCGCATTCCGCGCCACATGCACTCAAACGCAAGTACATGCATCCTCTACTCCATCCGCAATAACCAAAGCAGAAGGTTTTTGCGCGGTTACATAGGTCTTGAACGGAAGCGCAGATTAAAAACAATTTCAGGTCCGAGGCGACGACCTGACCAGCGGCCACGACATTCGGCGACGTAGAGGACAGGTACACCCCAGAAGCTCCTGTTCGGAAAAACAACTACTGAAATATGTGACAACCACCAATGGTTTCCCATTTCATCTGCCGATCCATATTTTAATTATATTTATCCCACCAGACGTGAAAGCCTCACGGTGTACGCCGCCCTAACGGCGCTCGTTAGCCCTCACGAACGACATGTGAATTGTGGAAAACAATGTTTCTCACATTTAATTGACGCATGATTGTTACCTTCGATCATGAAAGACAAATCAGATCTTTATTTCAAACCATCGTCAGTATGGCAAGGCTAGCGAGGCCATTAACGCAAAAACAAAGATTTCGATTATTTCTCAAGAGACAACGGCGTGGATCATACGAGCGTCGTCCAAACCGTCCATTCATTCATTTTAGGTTAAAATTTCAACGGCCGCAGCCAGGTTTGCGTCTCCGGTAAGACAGGAACTAGTTCGGTTCGAATTTTGAAAGTGAATACGAGCACGACACCCCGTACACATCTGCGGCACGTACTACGGATTCTGGTGCGCATGTGGTCCAATGACGGGCGTGGGTAGCGGCAGTTGCTGCTGTGGCGGTCCAAAGGTAGCACCACCAAAAGGCCCTGAAGGTTGGATAGACATGTTGGGTCTCAACAGGTTTCGCCCGGCCCCACTGGCCGCTGGGTAGTGTGACTTCAACATGTGCTGCCACTTGCCACTAACACTGCAGCGGTTGTTTCTGCTGCCACTACCGCTGCTGCGGAGGCTGCTATTGTTGCCTTTCCATCATCTGTCGCTCCAATTTGGGGCATCAGTGCCAAAAAGTGCCCCGCATGGTTGTGGAAGCAGCACCTTTTTCCTCCGCTACCGTGCCCATAGTCGCTACCACCACCACCTGAGTTGCCTCGCCCTCTCGCATCAGTACTCCCGGCTTTGTAAATGTCAAGTGTGTCGCAACAGCAGTTGCACTCGTTGAGGTGCCCTTATGCGTGTATACGGTTGAGGATGTGCCTTCTGTATCGAGGGCCTCACCTTTGAGGATTTCCTTGTAGTTTTGCAGCTGAGCGAAGACGACAGAGAGATCAATCTTCTCGATCTCCTCCACTAGGTAGCAATGGAAGACCTCACGTCTCAACTCCTTGTACTGCTCTCCCAGATGCAGCAATCTAACATCCAACCATTCAAAGATGGAGCAAGCAGCGCCAAGACCCAGGAGACGGTGCCGAATGTTCATTGCCTCATCCGAATATTCTACAACAGGTGCTCCTGGGGTTTGGAAACAGATGGCGAAGCCTGTCACACAGGGTCAAGACTAGTGTCATGCCTTGCTCCTCTTGACGAGTTGTGACGTGCTTCCAAGCCTTGTAGGGTCGGGTATCTCGAGTGCGAGGGTCGACTGGATCTGCACCCTTGCCCCCAAAGCGGTAGTCGCATAGTGGATATGACTGAGAGTGGGGAAGAGCCCGACGTAATGTATCAAAAGCACGCAGCAAGATGTGCGGCTCTGTAGTTTCTGAGTCCGGGGGAAAGTAGCATGCTTCAAGGTTGTGCTCTGTAGCCCAATCCAAGAAGAGACCCTTCCAGGCAATGAAATCTCTGTTTCCGAGTGGTGGAGGGGACAGATTCTTGTGCCCTAGCCCCAGTTGGGCCATGGCGGTTGCCTTTAGGTGACTGACAGTGAATCGCCGATGTCGGCCGCCACTTCACCGATGTGGCCGTCCTCTACTTCGCTCATCCTTGCCCCGCCCAGGGTTCTTTCTCACCCTGCCTACCCTCTGCTCCATGGGAACCAGGAGAGAGTGGGTGTGTCTGTCTGTAGTGTAGTGGAGGGCCAACAAAGCTTCAGTAGCAATCCGCCGAGCCCACTTTGGGCCCAGTTTTTGGATGAGAGCCGTTTGCTCTGGAATTGCGCCTTAGGCTGCGTCTGGGACCCCACAGGCAATCCCACACCCTTCCCTGTCCTTGCTCAGGCCTAGCTTGGGTAACACCTACTGTTTGGGTGGTTTTTGAGGCGGGTATGGAGAGGTGATGCTGTTTTTTCCCACAGATCCCATCGCAACGTTTCCCCGGCCTAGGCGACAGCCTACGCACCTTGAAGGAGACGCCCTTGGGCTGCCACGAGCCCGAGATGCCGTGGCAGAAGTGGCGAAGACCTCCTTGCCCCTCTTTGGCCAATCACGCTCATGGTCCACCCCCCTTTTTGGCGTGAATAGTAGCGTCGAGCCGCCTTCAAGACCGCACAAGTGCTTTGATATCATGAGAAGAGAAAAACGAACAGGTTGGGACCAATACCATGTCTTTCGGATAGCGTTAGAGTACACTAGCCTTAGAATTTCATTGTGGCCTAGTAGTTAGGCTAGTAAGAACCTATCGAGCTCTTACGGGTAAGACTCACTAGCCGAGTCCCACCTGTCCCTCGAAAGAGGGATTCTAAACTCAGACGACCCCAAATTGGATTCTGAGACAAAATCCAGTCAACAAACCTATACTGGTCCATGAAACATCCAACAGATGGGCTAATCTAGGTGTCTTATGATGGTAAGCACTAAATGAAGGGTTCAACCTCCAATCTATTTGGACTACATCAGGCTATGTGGCCAAGGCGGAGGTGACCACACTAAGGCGCAAGGTCTCAAGGCGATGAGTATCACGCCAGAAGATTGTGTTCATGGTGTGTCACCTCCACTCTCTCAGCCAGCATGCCTTGCACATTCACGACCACACCAAAAGAAGAAACATATGCACCGGGATGAACATCCGCGAGGGGCAAGTTTGCCATCGTGCTAGTCCTGGGCAAGCCAGACGCTAGCGACACACCCCAAGGCACAAGGAGGCCGAAGATCGGCCTAACCACCTCATCATAACACGTACAGCGTGGCCTGGTGGGGAAGGGGACCATGGGGAATGTGGTTCCACACCCAGAACATGGAGCACATGGCTTCAAAAAAGAAGCCTTCACATAGATCGGATTTGACATGCATGGTGCGGATGGCATCGACCATGGTGCGGTTTCAACTCACAGAGACACCATTCTGCTGCGGTGTCTAAGGGATAGATGTTTCATGACGAACCCCATGACGAGCGAGATACACAGGCAGGTCTTCCGTGTACTTTCCACCGCAGTCAAACCGAAAGTGGCAGAGGGTGCAGTCGCACTCGCGATTAGCTGCGAGGTGCAAGACACAGATGGCAGAGGCCTCATTGCTCTTTAGGTGGAGACAGATAACCCAACAATAGCACTACTAGTCATCCATGAGGGTTAGCATGTACTTACCAGATTTGATGCATACAGGATTGATGCATCTTTCCCTGGACGGAGTGGATGCACTGGAAGCTGCAAGGCCCCTGGAAGGTGGAAGGATCAAGTCCAAGCGGGGGTTGGGTGCGAAGCATGCTATCGACACCATCGGAGTGTACGCGGCACAGGCGACGGTGGAGAACGTGGGTCTGCTCGGGGGAAAGAACACTAGTGACAAACACGTGGATAGCATCAGACGAGGGAGGGGAGACGGATGAAGGAAGATGTCGGACATGTCGGAGGCTCTCATAACAGTCAGCACGGAACATGACCTGACTGTACGGGTAGAGTGAGACAGTGCCAACGCCAAAGGAATGTCAAAGTCCATGCACATGAAATTGAGAACCGGGACAGACAAGGGGTTGAGTTCAAGAGGGGAATAAACAACACGTTGGTCACGAAGACATCACCGAACGCACCACGAATGGAAACAAAGCCAACAACGCGGTTCAGCAAGATCTTCCCTGACCCCTTCTTGACACTATGAACATTGCCAACATGACCAAGCATACTGAACGCTTGTCGATGAGAAGTCATGTGATGTGTGGCATGGGAGTCAATGATCCAAGTGCCATCAATGTCGCGAACCGAGGCAGGGACATTGCGATGAGCACCAAAACAAGACGCGGGAGGGGAGACGAAGGTCACATGTTGGGGCGATGGGACCAACACAAAAAAATCATGCCATTCATGCGACATCATCCAAAGTCAGTTCCGAAGAGCAACAAGATCACCTCGGAGGTAGGTCTCTATCTAGTTGTGGGAGATCTCTTCGCTAGCAGTCAGGCAGGTCATACTTCCCAAGGGAGGCGGTGTAATTCCAAGCTGAATAGTGATGAAGCTGTGCATCTAGCGGATCCGAACGACAGAGTCGACGGTGCCACAGACTACGAGGTCGCAGCTCCAAAAGAGAAATACGAGCTCCACTCAGACGGAGGCAGGGGGTAGTACAACGGATGCGATGGATCCCACTAATACTATTGTAGTGGTGGAGCATACGGTTGTGGCTACTGTGGAGCATACTACTATTATTGCAACTGCTAATGGAGAAGAGACGACGGGGGTCGGGGCTAACGAGCGGGCTCTGACGAGAAAGGGAGTATTTTGGAGTAGGTGATGGCCACACTGTTGCTAGGAGAAAAAGGAGTGCTTGTGGTAGCAGCAGAGGTACCAAGGCGGCACTCATGCTCACGGCGCATGGCGGCGACAACGTGGGCCTTGTCAGTGGGGATGGGCTACGCGTACCATCTCTACCCCGTGTGGCCAGAGGTGTGGCATGTCAAGGTAGAGCCGCTTGAGGAAGACTACTTCCCTTCACCCTTATCCTCCCCACTCTTCTTTCCCTTGCCCTTGGTGCTACTTGAAGAGGGAGTACACTGGGCCGCCAGCACCGTGAGTATGGGGAGGTCGTAGGGACAAAAGATGTCAACAAAAGTAGGAATGGCTTTATTCTTGATGGTGAGGAGGGTTATATGCAAGCGAGGCACGTCTGTCTTGAGCCATTGAAGGATGTCTTGTATGCAATGCCAGTAGCCAGTGAAGGACTTGGACTCCCTCTTGTGAAAGGAGTTGAACTCCTTCAGGAGGTGGCTGATGTCTGCGAGGCTCGAGGCACGATACAGTCATTTTAGCATGTCCCAAGCTCAATGAGGGTCAGTAGTGGTGTTTTCAGAGGTATCACCAAGGAATGGCTCATGGGTAGTTCGTTTAGCATCCATTGCTATGAGGATGATTGCGTCGCCTCTACGACCTGCCTCAAACGCCTACTCGGGGACGGCGTCATCGTGTAGGAGAGTGTAGTACGACCACAAACCCTCCTACTATGCCCACATGCAATGGAGAAATCAGTAGGACGGAACCTGTTCATCTCCAGCGAGTACTGATGAAGGGGACTCCAAGTCCTTGCTCCCAAAGGAGCCACACCAACTCTTAGGAAACTAGTGACCATCTATTGCTGTTGCTACACCTGTTGCCTTACTGTTTTCTGTGCTCCTATAATAAGAGAGGGACCAGGTTATCCTGAAAGGACACTCTGGTGAGTGATGTCACCACAAGCATCTCGCAAAGCTGATCGTCCTGGCGTTGTAGATCCGCTATGGGGTCTGTAGCAAGGGGGAGGGGGTATCACAATTTTCTTACGCGTCAGTGGCATTGTCATGGATGGACATTGTCGCTGCTACTACTACTCTTAGTGATCCTCTTGCGGCTACCGAAACTGCTACTATTGTCGCTAACGCTAATGTTGTCGCTACCGTTGCTACCTACTATTGGTGAAATGGTGCTTGTTATAACTACTATCGCTACAATCGGTGCCACCACCATTGCTACTACCACTATTGTGGCGGCAGTGAAAATCATTGGTGTTGCCACTGCCGCTACTCTTGCTATGACTTTTGCCACTACCACTACTACTGCTCATGCTACCGTAACTACTGATGTCGCTACAACCGTTGCTTCTGCTGTCGCTACTGCCACTTCCACTACAACTACTACCATTGCTATTGCTGCGGTTACTACATCGATGGAAACTACGGGTTGTATGTTTGTTCTTATGTTTTCCTTGTTTTTAATTTTTTTTCTTAGCCCGCGGCTTGTGGGCTAAACCGTAGGCAGCACTAGGTGTGGGCTCAACGGCGGTGGCGGGGATGCCACCACCACTGTACAGTGGCGGCTACGTCTACCAGTGCTACGAATGTCGGTACTACAACAACTAATGCTAAAATCATAGTGGCTGCTGTTGCACAATTGTAGCCGCAATTGCTACTATTATGGCTTCTGCCGCTACAGCTGCTTCCATCAATAAAGTTGCCACGATTGTTTCCAGTACGGCTGCTATAGCGACAGTTGCATGTTTGCTATTGCTACCGTCATTTCTGCGGCCAATGCTTTCCTTGCTCTTACTACTGTTGCTGTCGCTAAGGTTTTATTCGCAACTGCCACGGCCATTACTTGGCTACTGCTACTGTGGCTGCTCATACGGGTCACTCACTGTACTTCTTGACGTCACTAGCACATTGCCTGATTTTTGCTATTATGGCCACTCACCTCCTTACGTTACACGTGGGGGTCAGAGCTACCGGAAAACATCCAGCAGCATTTCCCATGGCTTAACGGCCATGGTAAAAAATCTGATGTTGCCACATGGCAGGTTACTGTTGCAAAAAAAAAAAAATGGCAGTGTTTCCCTTACACTAGCACGTATGGTAGGATTGCTAGCTTAGACAGGAACCTATATGCCACCGTTACTGATGCGTCTGCTATGCTACGGCTCTCATACTTAAAAGCACAAGCTCAAAGTTCAGCTCAACCATCCATACATTTTTTGGTGTAGTTTTCTGAGCCTCATCTATGCAATAGGTCATTCCTCTAGCTCCTGCACTTAGTTCGTTGTCAGAGTTTGCATAATGGTGTCTATAGCATGCTCGAGGGGCTGTCCCATCCATGTCACTCTTGGGGCATTCGTCATCAATTACCCATGTAGGGAGACTCGAATGTTTTGAGTCTCAAAAGGTCCATTCTAGTTTTTATCGTGCCCCTCGTTTGGGGCCCAAACGAGGGGGTTATATTTTTGAACTCATGAGTTTTCCGTAAACAAAACTCAATTGTCATACCAAAAAATCTCGAGTTTTGTTTTTAACACATTGGCACGAAGTTGTCGCATGAGAGGCACGTCTGGTGATTTTTCCCTGGCATAATAACACTTCAATCGTACCTCACTCCATCACTCTTTCACTCCTTCCTTGCCTCAATCATTCTAGGGGGTGAGGAGGAGAGGGCGAGGGTGAGGGCTCAAGGCCACAGGCCTTTGCCCTCAAGGCCACGGGCCTTGGCCCTCAAGGCCTTCCGGCCTCAAGGCCGCGGATCGAGGCACCAACTTGATCGACGGCTAGTGTCTCGACAGAGGCTGGCCGGTCGGTCACTTGACCGGCTGCCAGCCACCCAGCCGGCCAGCCACCGGTAGGCCGGAGGCAAGCGGGTGGTTGGCCGGTGCCCAGCCACCTGCTTGCCACTCGACAACCCTCGTAATAACAAGAGGTGGCTTGTAGCAATTTCCTTGCTATTGCAAGGTTGGAGGGCGAAACTCGCCCTCCTACTACATTCATCCCCACTTACTATGAACAATCCATGTTCATGACCAACAAGCAAGAGTCATTCATCAATCTTGTCAAAGAAAGCTAATTAATTCAATCACAAGCTAGACATGAACACGTGCATGATACTTGGACCTAAGTTTTAGCTTATCGTTCAACATGGCTAAAGTGTCCACGTGGCATCCATGTTGGGCGTCCAAAACCTCCCATGGTCGTTTTCCATAAATGTCACCCTGCAAGAATGTTGTTCACTGGTGGCGAGTTAAGGTGGTGCATCCTGGCAAGGAAACTATGTGGTGCGCAAGTTGGAGTTGTAGCGTTGTTGATGTAGTGTGCTAGAACTCATGCTTGTTCCTTGCCGTTGTCGCCAAGGCAAAGCGAAAGTGGCTCTGCTGTTCCCTTAGTCTACAGCACTAGAGTTTTAGTATGAGATCTCTTGTTTGTTACTAAAAAATACACACGCCAGAGTTCGTGTCACAACTACAGCTTGAATAGAGCAGTGACTGATTAGGAATGCAGAGTGAGAAACTAACAGAGACTCCTCTCAATTCTTGCCTTGCTCCTGCTTTGTGAGGCTTCTTACTTAGAAAATCAGCCAAGCAAAAAAGCCCACAAATAATCTTGTCTAGCATAATCTCTTGGGTGAATCCTGCTAGACACCAGACGGCCCAAAACCCAAGCGTTTTCCCTTTTGCCTAAAAATGGACCATACCCATATTATCACACCACAAACGCAATCGTGTCATCAGAATCAACAAGAAAATGCTACGTGGAGGTACAAACACCCAAACTCGGGCACAAGCTATAGTAAGCCTGAAAGCTACCTACGACTGTTTATAACATCAATGGAGCTGATTGTATGAGGGTGTAGTGTGTGAAGGACAAAGAGGAGGAGAACCACATGCTTCATGGCGACACATCCACTCCACCGAACAACGTACCGCCGATATTTGCATCCATCTAATTGATCGTCTGTGTCAGGAAATTTGCACGGTGAAATCCTCACATTGATGTGATCTTCTCTAGTGGTTCACGTCTTTCGTTTTTGGCGAATCTGAGACTGAGCATGAGCTTTCTGGTCGCCTCACTCTTTGTGATCAGGAATTTAAAGACAGTCAGATTGCAAACGAAATAATGGCATCTTGCGTTAGGTTTTGTACATGGAAATGATCTAAAAATCTATAAGGCTACTCATGAGCTCTCCAACGCACCAAAGCGTGTGCGATTTGCCTAAGCGTAGCCGAAGTCATGCTTGCCAAAGAACAGGTCTCACCCACCACACAAATGCCTAACGCCTCCATGGTGCGCACAAGCTATGGCGCCTTTCTTCACTTGCGAAGCGCCTTTCCCAAGGCACAAGTCCCATTGCATGTGATGTGTGGGTCCCCTGCACCGTTTTGACGCACCTCTCCCACTTCTAGATTGAGTTTGGTGATGGAGTGTGACAAGGTTTGAACCTCTCCGTGGACCTGTAGTCAGAATTTTGACCAAGTCCCCGAGTAAAAAAATGTACTTTTGAGTTTCGGACGCCGAGCCTGGATTTTGGCTGAGTCCCTCAATAACAACCTGCAATACTAGACCCAATGGATACAATCGACTAGACGCCTCGGCATTTCGGAGCTAAATCCGTAGATGGACATTTTGTTACCCTGTTTGGACGATTGTTCACCGATAGGCGAGTCGCGGAAGCTCATATCTCCTTCGTTACTTGTTGGATTCCAGTGAAACAGCGTCCACCGGATCTGGCTACTCTTCAATTTGCGGATACAATCATCTTCTTTAGTATTGGAGCAGTCCTCAAGCTACTAGATCCAACTATGAGGATTTCCATCTCTGAAGCAGCTCAACGGCGCCTCCCGGTGCCGCACTTTTGACGTGCGGAGGTGTAAATTTTCAACAGCCTTCATGAGTATGTACACCACCCTAGAGGTCACATTATGATTCAATGAGGCAGTGCATAAACAAAACATTAACACCCCCTTTTAGGTTGGAGATTCCACGGGACAAACATGTTAGGCGTCCACAACCTACCTTGGTCATTGTCTGTGAATGTCAGCCAACATGAATGTTGTTCACTAGCACCACGTTCAGGTGGTGCCTATTGCCATGTGTTGATTTTTATGAATTTCCAAGTTGCTATTGTATGTATTGACCACCCCCGTGGGCAACGGAGATTCATGCTCCCTTGAGTTATTTTCAAGTCGACAACCAGCCCAACGAGCAAGGTCTTCCCTAACAACCCGAATCCGGAGTGTACGCTCCTAGTGTTGAAGTAGGCAAAGAATCTTGTATTGGCCGTCGGTATCAAAGAGTGCCTGTGGTGGCTAAATTGTTCTCCGTTCCATGTACGGAGCGAATAGGCTCACACCAAACACGTCTTGTATCTTCATCCTCAATGGAAGAAGCAATCGGTATGCCACTGGCCTGGTGCGTGCAACGACGGAAAACGACCCAATGTACTTCAGTACATGTTTTTGCAACCTTGCAGACTTCAGCCAAGGTTCTTCGTGCTAAGCAACACGTTGATGCTGATGTGAAACAAGTCTTCATGGCGACCTTTATCCACACATGTATTTTGTCATCGTCAAGCCGCTTGGAGGTGGTCCTTTCCCTCCTGAAACAAGGATTTTATGCGCTTGGTAAAAGGCTTCCACAAAAGGAACATGCCCTCCTGTACTCCCACTCTTCAACAATGAAGAGGGCACCACTAGATGTCGACGAGTATTATGTACAAACGGTGTGAACTGTGTAGACTTGTTCACCGAATAATTCATCGCACACTTTACTCGTTCTAGGAGTTTTTCCCATTCATTCATTGTAAAGTCCACGTACATGCAAAGCATTTGCTCTTCAGTACGATTTACATACCTTATTTTTCTATAACTTTGAGGGTGAAACTTTGTTGAAATTTGTGACTCATTGCAAAATTATTTGTACATGTTTTGTGAGAACTTACAAGCAAATTCAAAACATCGATCAGAGATGATGCACAACAGTAAGCTGTGGTATTTTATGACACCCGAAAAGAACATACAAGTAGTCTAATCTACGTTCACATCAGTGGCTATGGTCATGAAGTGTATCATCTTTGTTAGAAGATATACGCCCACTAGTATTGCATCTTGCCCACTGGCCGTGTCCAAAAGACCATGAACACAGTCTATACCGACACGCTTCCATGGAGTTCTAGGGATGGGAAGTTGGTGGAGGAGTCCAACTAGCTTTTTGTTACTAGCCTTGTTTCAAAGACATGGTTCGCATGTCATGCAACACTTAAGGACATCAAGACACCATCCTGGCCACCAATAGTGATTCGAGATACCTTGTTTAGTCTTTTGAGGTCCCATATGACTTACGACGGGCGGTTCATGGATTAGAGGGATAATCTTTGTTCAAAGGCCTACCGAGTTTGGCACAACAACTTGTTCTCCATGGTAGAAGAATCCCGTGGCCTCCAAAAATCACTACTTGTCCAGATTTCAAGAGTCTTGAAATCAATAACCCACACAAATCCCCATCCGAATCCTGTTTATAGAATTGTTGTAGTAAATAATCGCTTGAGGTGGTTGCCGCAAAGGTGAAGGGGGTCTGGTGTTTGCACCCTTGACGTCACGATAGAAATCAAACACTCACTGATCTCGATGCTTACTTTGATTTCTAGAGGCTCTCAACTAAGTGGGTCGACCATGTTGATGCGTCCTAGTTGATATTCCCATGGGTACTTCCTCCAATGTTGAGTTGTTGACTAAGCATGTTTCCATTCTTTCGATAAGACAACTGTTGTTGAACTCATGATTGACGGTGGACATGACCTAGAAGTTTCATTGAATTTGACAAGGCAATTGAAGTTAAATCCTAGCGATTCACACTCCATAAATAATGCATGTTTAAATTAGTGACAACCAATTGTCTATATCACTTGACAAACGGTTGTCAAGTGATCTAAATCACTTGATAACCGTTTGTCAAGTGATTTAGATTTGCATCTAAATCATAGATTTCATGATTATGAGAATCTAGATTGCTTTGAATGTATGTTTTCACTGGTCCCACACTGTTCCAACTCATTAAGCCAGAACGATAGACACCAATCTCTTCATCTATAACAACCGAGTGAATGTGAAGGAGTTGAATTGGTGTCAAAGCTCTTGAAATGAAATCTTTTGTGTTCCATTGGATGATGTAGTTTGTATGAAATGGAGACCTCCCGATGTTTTTACTTCTTTAATGCATCCACTGTTCACTTGAAACATCTAATACCCAGTTTTTCTTGTTTGATTGCTTTGCGACAATATCGGGGTTAATTTTAGGGGTTGTACATTTGCGAAGTCAAACTCACCTACGCCTTAGTCGGTTTGACGAGGTGCACAAAAAGGCGAGTAGCTCTTGCTCAACCTCCATTTGTGTGTATTCAATTATTTGTTAAATGTATGGCTCCTCTCACACTAGCTCCTAGAAAATCTGAGGCACATTATGTGTTCCCTCATTACAGAATGGCCAAATGGCCAGATTCCCCTCGTCACGGAGAATAGGCTTGATTCCCCTTTTCTTGGAACATTAGGCTTCACTTGTCCCTTCCATAAAACAATAAGCCCGACTCACCTCTACCTCAGAATAAGAAGCTTCATTTGCCCCTTTTGCACAAATGAAACTTTCAGTCATACAATCCATGGTTTCTCAATCCAACAATTGAAATTCATTGAATTATGAGATTCCTAATTTCAACCAGGTTTTCTGTGCATGCGTTATTTAGAAGATCCAATTAAATGGAAGGTGGATTTTGATACCCTGGAACTCAACGAAGTCATGTTTAAGGTCTTGTGAATAATATGTTGTTTCATGTTCATCGACGATGCTTATGTTTTCCAAGCTTTGTAGGTGAATGCCACTTTTGTGTGAAGATTCTTGTCCACATGTACGAACAAAGGCTATGTAAATTTATGAGAATGTGTGACAGGGCATTGAATTTAGTCCTTTATTTGGGTTATTGAATGATTGAAGTTATAACTTGAATGATTCAAGAGTTAACTAGTTCTTAAAAAATTATCTACGAATTCAAAACTCAAGAGGAAGCCTTCCTATTTGTCTGAAGAGAACATGTCGACGTTGCATTCCATGCGACATCGACATGCTGGTGTTTTGCCCCAACAAGCACAAACCCTTTGTAGAGGGTTTGGTGATTTTACGAAGGATTTTTACGAGGAGTTTACATGGAGGGTCCAAGACTCCCCCTGCATTTAAAGCAAACCTGCTGGACCTTGCTACAACGGGGCCCAAGATGTGCTCATGTACAAATAGAATCATAAATCTCCTTTTTAATAAAGGGAGTGCAGTTGTGTACGGTTTGTATGCCAAGGGTTGGTAAAAAGTTGAAAAATATGAAAAGAAGAACAAACGGGGAGTTCTTTAGTCTCCATTTTTGGAGCACCCAGGATTCTGGCCAACGCCCATCCACTGGAGTTGCCGGCACTCCAAGAACCCTCCCCCCCATCTTCTAATCTTCTTGCCACCCGTTCCATCACGGCTTTAAATCATGAAGGCCTTGATTGGTAGGAGAGTATGTGAGCTGAGAGGGAGGGGGAAGAGGGGCTGTAGCGGCTTTTGACAAAGTGTCAACCAATAGATGTTGGCTCACATTTGTTTTGTGCGACTCCCACCCTTACCCCTCAATCCTACCACGACCCTCCATTGTGACGACCATGATAGAGGGCCACGATCTACCACCACATGTCCCAATTTTCCATGCTCATGCAACGACATTTGTGGTTGTTTGATCATGGTGTGAAATGGTGGGTGGATGGAGCATTCTTCTTGTCGGACAGAGGCGGATGGAGCTTACTTTCAGAGGCAGGGTTGAACGGGGCTTATTATTCCGCGGTAAGGGTAAATGGGGCTTATTGTTCCAAGGTTGGGGCATATGCAGGTCACGAGTGACAAAACAAGGGGTAGTCGGTATTTTCACCATAGAATTGTTGGTAAATCAGAGGTTATGGTTCGACATTCACTATCACATGGGAGCCCCAAGGAACTCACTTGAGTGGGATGACATCATCAGAAAGATTCATACTTTAATGTTTTCCAACGTTCACTTATGTTATCCAGTGGCATCCTACGATGAATGCATGAACTGTGGGGCACAATCTTTAAGTTGTGGGAGAGTTGCTATAGCCTCAGAGGTGTAGTAACTCACAACATTTGGTCTCACGTTGGAGCCCCAGGCAACTGCCTGTAGACCTTATTATGCCAAGTCATGATGTTATTTGAACATCATATTCCTCCCCTATCACCATAATGATGCAAGGATGTATGTAACTCCATCACAAAAGCAAAAAAGATTTGAGGGCAGTTTATAACGAGAAGGGGAGGAATGTAACATAATATTCTTTGAACCCGAATAAAAAAATGAAGGTCAAGACATGCTGTCATGATCATGATACCATTGTTCCTGGCTGGCTGACTTGTTTGAAGACCAAAACAAGGTGACCGAGTCAAACTTGACCTAAAATGTGTCACTGCAAGTCTAGTTGTTCTTGTAATGAACATCAATAAATGAGCTGTGTAAAACACATTGTAAAAACTTCTACCATGCTTGATTGAAACTTGAAAAAATTCAAATAGTAACAATGAATAATAAACAAAAGGAAAACGTAGGTTTGAGTGGCATAGCGAACCGTGACAACACGGGCAAGGAAGAGTCATCCAACGATGAGGAAGGTCATTCGATTTTCATTAAGATGATTGCACTAAACATTTCCGAGCTTGCTATTGCCTCTCGACGCTAAGTCCGAATGCCCGCATCACATTGGTATTTGTGTGCCAAAGTTCATTTCCCTATGTGGATATTCAAGGTGAGTCCATTCCTAAGCCATGCCTCAAGTTTGCTGAAGTTCATCCTTCATATATGTTCTCGCTCATTCGTGCACAGGAATTTCCTACGTGCCCTCTATGCAAGAGTCATGCGAAGTGGCCGAAGCTGTCACGGACGTCGCAAAATTCTTCCGAATTCTGTAGGTGACGGGAGATAGATGTAGGAACATTGTGCGCTTCATGAACCTTTCATGCTTAATCCATGCTTGTTACCTGGCCAATCGAAAGAAACTGGCTTCGATGAAACTTGATGAAATTTGTTCGAGTTTTGGTACGACTAGATGAATTCATCTCATGTTTGAATTGGGCTTCCATTGGTGGGAAGCAAGTGCATGTCTCAACACACAACATTGTCGCTTTGTCCGGCCGTTAAAACAGCGCATTCATTCCTTCACATGCGCATGAGAGGGTGTTCAGTCATTTGAGAACTCGGAACCGCCGACATTGTTCAATGAAGGTTGTTGAAGATTGTGATGATTGCACTTGAAGGCGTGGAAACAATTCATGAAAACGAACCGAACTTCAGTACATGAACTTCATCTAGCAGCTTTCTTTGGACAATACATGAAGGATGAACTTCATCAAACTTTGGACAGGACCATATGTGGGATGAGTGTAGCTCAGGCCGGCTCTCCTCGTGGTTTGAACGTTTCCCTAGCTTCTGTGCTGTTGGACGGGATGGGTAGAGGGTCTGAGACCCTCAACCACGGTTTTTGCATAGCGGGCCAAGCTTAGGGTGAGGCTGGATGTCGTTAGGGCCGGTGGTTGGTAGTGTCGCGCATGGATTGTTGGGATGCTTTGTTGGACCATCAATGTCTGCATGTTTAAATGGGGAATTTCAGGGATTTTTATGCAAATTTGGACCTATTCTGACAGTGCATTGATGATAACATGCACATGCCTAACGCCAGTCTAGGGTCGATGTGCTATACCCCTTTTTTTTCTGAGGCCAACCGGTGAAACATGCGTAAGGCTGTTTCGGAAGGAAGAGCATGCCCATCACGCCCAAGCCAAACACCCAAGAAAAATGCAATTTTAGCAAGGTTTTTAAAGTAGCACACAAAAATGGCCGGTCGCTGTACGAGCACACAAAAATGGCCACCCCGTCAAATAGCACACAAGAATGGCCGTTCGCTGTACGAAGACACAAAAATGGCCACCGCCTGAAGTGGCACACAAAAATGGCCAGCACAAAAATGGCCACACGCGAAAAAGCACACAAAAATGGCCACAACACGCAGGTGATGCCACGTAAGCAGCTGGCCCCCACAAGATGCCTTGTTTGCGAGGGCCAATTGCTCACGTGGCATCACCTGCCTGCGATGGCCATTTTTGCGTACTTTTTTTGCATACAACCATGTTTGCGCTGGCCATTTTTGCGTGCTACTTCAAGCGGTGGCCATTTTTGTGTGCTCGTATAGTGAGCGGCCATTTTCGTGTGCTATTTGACGGGTTGGCCATTTCTGTATGCTCGTACAATAAACGTCCATTTTTGTGTGCTGCTTTAAAATGCATGCTAAAATTGCATTTTCTCCCAAACACCCACATGCAATTCGAAAACTCATGGGGTGTGAAGAGGCATGCAACCCCCCCTGCCCACACAACGGGCGTCGTTGATGATTGTCCTGGATGCTTCAACGATCTTTGAACGCATTGTTTGAGGCCTCGTCGTTCGCCCGTAGATCCAACGACCGCCTCCATCGTTCTTCGCCCTATTCGCCCCCCCATGGCGTCCAGTGATGCCTCTGCCTCAGAAGGGCCGAAGACCTTCACTTTCCCACGGGTTTGCAAGTTGTAGCGAATACTGGAGCACAGTTTGTGTGAGAAATGCGGGGAAAAAGATTTCCAGAAACTTGTCTAATCATTGTCTCAACGACGAATGCCAAAGATTTATTGAAGGAAGGTGAGTGGCAGATTCGTATTTTAGTCGTTGGAATCCGTCGTAGACGACGGATTCCAAAGATTCCCAGTCTCACCCTTTTTGTACTCATTCGTTACAACCGACGCGGTTAGGTGACTACCTACACGAACTCAACTCAGCGGTGACGTGTGAGAGGCGCCTGCGTTCTTTGTAGAAGCCATCCAAAAGAGAGGTGTAGGTCACACGGACCGTCCGATTCGATGGCTTCGTAAACGGAGAAATTGGGGCGCCTGAGAGCTGCCGTCTAGCGGTGGATGCAGTACCTTGTAAGCAGTAAGTTGCAGCTACTGGCATCAGTTGCTTCTACTCGCTGAAGCAATGATGGACTTCGTCAGTCTTCCTAGCTCTTCAAATGTGGATGCCTAGGAGCAGATGTCAGCGGACTCTAAATGAACTCGTCGTGCGACGTACTCTGCTGCACCTTCATGCCCTTTGCTGCTGGAATGGCGTGCGCTGCGGATCCTCCCCAGTGGGTGAGGCAGCAGGTTCGCTGCCAACGCCTAGGCGCAGTTGACTTTCCGCGGATGCCGGCCTGGCGCCAGAGGCACCAACCAGGAGAAGAAGTGACGAACGCGACTGCCGGCCGGCCACCCTCCTCGAGGACCTCCGGCCCGTAAGATCTCGCGCCTCCCTCGAAAGCATCGTGTTTGACCTCCGCGGCGGACAGGATTTTCCTCTTCATTGGCATTGATGCAGCAGCATCTTGCTGCGAGGGCGAGTGCTCGGCGAGAGCTGGGATTATCAGCTGATAGTCCGAAGGAGTGATCGCGCCCTGTCGGATTGTGCGGTACTCTGCTGGCAGCACTGACACATTGTCGGGGACAGCAGCACAACAGCAGGTTCGTGGTCAGATCGGCTCGAGGAAAAAAGCGTGGGATTCGCCGCGTTGTCAGCAGCGCATCTCAACTTCCGCACCAGGGTCAGTGGCAATCGAGCCTCGAACGTCAGGCTAAGGCACGAATCGCAACATCGTCAGCGTCCGCAGCAGCAGCAGCAACAGAACTTCACCAGCGTTGCATTGCAGTCGGTGCAGTCATCAGCACCAGACAATGAGTCAAGGGGACAGGCAGAGTTGGCAGCAGCAGCAGGGTCAGCCAGGTTTCCCCAACCTGGACCACAGGGGAGGGTATTCCAG
>SZWC01011204.1:79315-91078 GCA_023375785.1 Penium margaritaceum | reverse complement strand
GTGCGTGCGTGTGTGCGTGCGTGCGTGCGTGTGTGCGTGCAGGTAAGAAGATCACCTTCGGCGAGGATTAGTTTCGTCGCCGCGAAAGCCACTGCCACGATGGTTCGCGGTGGCAGAAGCGGAAGAGATGGGATCGACTGCAGCAGAGGCTGGGTGGGACTATGCCGTGGCGCAGTGGGCCGAGACTGCCCCGCTGCCGTCGTGGCTGTCGGGTGACTGATGAGCTGTTGCCATGACCAGGAGGGCGAGGCAAATGTCACCTGTGGGGGGAGAGCCCCTCTGTGGAGCTGTTTTCGAAGCAAATCGAACCTGTTTGCGACCAGTGGCAGGGCCAGAATCTGGCGATGGTTGGCGGGTGAGGTTCGGACGCTGTGCAAATGTTGAGCTTGTGTCGGACGTGTGGGTGGAGTGGAGTGAGTTGGAAGGACATTTTTGAGAGAAGTTGGGCTGCCTTTCTTGAGTGACCAGAAGAGTGCCAGACGGAGGTTGCTGTTGCCTGAAAGCAGTTGGGCGCATGTGCTTGCAACAGGGAGTAGGATCTTGTAGCCATTCTTCTCACCATTTCTGTGGTGGCAAATGCAGATCAAGTCGAGACTGTTTTGTGACTTTGTTAGGTGGGGAGTCGATGTTGCATGAGAAAAACATGTAGCATGAGGGAGCAATGTGTGTTCCACCTCACAAGAAGTTGTCACCCACCTTAAAGATCTACCCTGGTCAGAGCTCCAACTTCGAGTGCAACCCTCACTAGCTGGGTGATGTTGGTCACGTCACGCTGCAATTTCAAATCAACGTCCATCATGCGTGACTAGACCAACAGACGTAAACAGCGGATTGTAGAATTATGAACATTGGAAAATATAATCAACAAGAGCTTCTTGGAGAGAGAAACATGTCCGAAGCTGAATCATGAGGAAAGGAGTGCAAACAGTGGGGGTGACTATTGACTAAGTTTGGAACACATGAAGAAGATGGCATGCATACTCATGAGTGCAACTCTGCAGCACATCACAACTCGCGCTGTTGAGATTGTGTATCGAATGACACAACGGCAAACACAACGTTTGTGCACGTCGTAGTTACGAGGTACACCAAGAGCCAATGGCTCAACGATGACAATGACCCAAGCACGCAAGTGACCTCTTGACTCCTTCCCTTCACACACACACACACCATTTCCGCAGGTGACTGAGCATGTCTGAAACTATGGAGCCGTGCATCGCTGGGGTCTCTGCCGGGTGCAAGATCGATGTGCTCGACCATGCTCAGATCTGTTGGAGCTGATATCTTACTGCTCCAAACATTGGGTGATAAGCCATATGATGGCTAAACCATGAGAGATACACTGAGAGATACATGCACCACATACGCTCGTGGTCGATGTGGTTTGTGGTTTTCTTGTACCTTGCATGTAATGCTTGATGTCTCGTTATTGCACGGGTTGCTGATCCTGCGGGGTGTTGGGTTTGTGTCAGTACCACACGGTGACCTCTGGCCTCGTTGCATACTCACCTCACTGACGCAGGTGACTAACTGGAGAGAGGCAACCCCTGCTGGCTGCTACGCCATGGTGGCATGACTTCACAGCGAGTCTCACAGCCGGGCATCAACCAGGCATCAAATCTCACGTGTCTTCCAAGCCTCACCCCAGCTGCTGCTTACTTGTCTAGCGCAGCAGCCTACTGGTATTAGAGCAGGTTGCGTGGAAGACGGGCAGCGGATCGATCTGCTGCCCACGTATCCTGGGCCAAACCCGCGACGGCCACTCTTGGCGTCGCGCATCCACCCCGCCATCACAGTCTACCAGCACAACAGCAGTTGACTGCTGTAGCCGCACCAGCAACGAGTGACGGCATTCTGCCGTCGGGGCTCTTTGGTCTTCCCCTCCTCCTGCTGGTTGGGCTCCCCTCTATTCCTCGGTTGGGTGGGGTTGGAACAGGTTCCTACAAGTGTTCCCACAGCCTTCCCATATTTCCCACGCCCACTGGGGCGGGGGAAACGCTGCCGAAAAATTTTCGGCAGCGTGGGGGGGTCCGTTGCCGTCTCCTAGCAGTATTTGCACCAGTGGATCTAGCTCCTCAGCTCCGCAGCAACAGCCCAGCAGCAGCACCTCATCAACAGCTCAACAGCAGCTTCGCAGCAGCATTTTAGCAACAGCGCAGCATTAGCTCAGCAGCAACTCAGCAGCAGCTCAGCAAACAGCTCAGCGGCAGCTTAGCAGCAGCATCTTAGCAGCAGATCAGCAGCAGCTGAGCAGCACCTTAGCAGCTTCGCAGCAGCATCTTAGGAGCACACTACTCAGCAGCAGCTGAGCAGCACCTCAGCAGCTTCGCAGCAGCATCTTAGCAGCAGCGCATCATCACCTCAGCAACAACTCAGCAGCAGCTCAGAAAACAGCTCAGCAGCAGCTTAGCAACAGATCAGGAGCTGCTCAACAAATTACTCAGCAGCAGCTCAGCATCAACTCAGCAGCTTCGCAGCAGCATCTTAGCAGCAGCGCAGCATCACCTCAGCAACAGCTCAGCAGCTGCTCGCAAACAGCTCAACAACAGCTCAGCAGCAGATCAGCAGCTGCTCAGCAAACAGCTCAGCAGCAGCTCAGCAGCAGCACGGCAGCAGCAGCAGCAGCTACAGCAAATACCTGCACCACAGCAGCCGCATAACCAACGTGACAGGAGCAGCAAGCGGCATTGTGGAGAATCGGCACTGCAACCTTGTAGCAGTCTCCGCACCACCGTCTGGTGGTGGTCGCCGTCACGCTGGCGCACAAGGAGGATCTCGGTGGCGACTCAGGGGAGAGCTCGGCACTACAACGCTCGGTAAGCCCTCCCTCCCCCGGTGCCTCTGGGGGGATTCAGCAGCCGCACGACACCGCTGCTGCGTTGCCGCACTCAACTTGGCGTCAGGACGCGCTAGAGCTTGCTCGCACCTTCACACGTACCGCATCCGCCGTGATAGACGCGGCAGCTGCAGCTGCTGCCACCTTTGCCGCCGCAGCTAGAGCAGCACGTGCCCCTGCATCAACGTCAGCTGGCCGCGCCGCTGAGTCCTACACTGAAGCGGCCGTTGTAGCTGGACCGTTGGCTGCGGCAGCGCCTGATATTGGGACACAGCTAGCGGCAGCTGCATCATCTGTGGCCTCTGCAACAGCTTCTGCAGCTTCTGCCGTATCCGCTGCAGCTACGGCCATTCGCACCTCCACAGCCGTCGCTGTTGCAGCATCCGCATCTGCACCCTCTGACATCACCACACTCGTCACGGCGGCCGTCGTTGCAGCGGCGATCCTTCCTACCGTTGGCGCCGCCTTCACCACAGGCTGCCTGGCACTGATTGTGCCGGTTGCAACTTGCGTCTCTGTGCTCTCCACTGCAGCTGCTTCTATTGTCCCGCTTGTTCTTGCTCTTTTGCACAGCCCCTCACACGCCTCGTGAGGTCTCCTTGTCTGCATCTCCCTTCTCCCGTCCTCTGTCTCTTTTCTCTGCGGTGGCTTGTCTGTGTGATTTGGGTCGGGCTGTCTTGCAGCACATATTCATCGTGCCTAAGGCATTCCCAGTTTTCCCACGCCCACTGGGGCGGGGGAAACTCTGCCGAAATTTTCTCGGCAGGGCCCATTAGTCGTCACCATGCCTGGTGACGACGAATCGGTCATAGCAGACCTTCAGCGCCAGCTGGCCCTCGCTCGCGACGCTCAGCGTGATGCTGAAGAGCGTCTCAAAGTCGCGAATGACAACCGCGCTGCCTTCGTAGATGAGGTGGCTGCGCTTGTGCTCAAGCGGCTGCCTGCTGCCTTTGTCCTGCCCGCTGGCTCCTCTGCTGGCGCCGGTGCCGGTGTCTCTTCCACCCCACCTGGTGCTAACTCTGCTGCCTCTAACCCTGCTGTCACCCCATCTGTTGTCTCTCCTGCCGTAGTCTCCCGCCAGCATGACTTCTTCTCCCAGCCTCCTGTCTTTTCTACTGGACTTGCTTTCTCTTCCTGGGAGACCCGATTTAGTGCATGGGCCCAGGGAGAACGTCTCTGGGAATACTACTTCCCTGCCACACCTTCCTTCACCCCTGTCGCTGACGAGTCTGCTCGCGCTGTCCGCGCCCTCATTGCTGCTGCCCCTGAGACACTCGTCGACGAGGTTGGCACCTACAATGCTAACCCCGCTGTTCAGCGTCTGGCTGACCCAGTCGGTGCGTACACCATGCTTCGTCGGCACACGACAGTCACAGGTCAGGCAGCACAAAGTGCTCTCACCGTTTAGTTCAACACGCTCTTAATGCGAGCGGACGAGTCGGCCGACGCCTATTGGGCACGCGGGCTCAAGCTGCTTCGCGAACTTGATAAGGCCGCACCAGGTCAGCTGTCAGCTGTGCACACCATGGTCAACGGGTTAATCCCCGAGCTGTCCGACCTCCTCCGTGATGTCAAAGCAGACGAGCTACAGCGTCTTGCCTCCCAGCCTGTTCCACCCGATTCCCCTCCAGGCGTTGGTGCCCTCTGGGACTTTGTCGCTGATAGGCTTGCAGCGTGGTGGACGAGCCTCCAAAACAAGCGCCTTCATCGCACTATAGTCGCAGGAGTGGCCGCCGTCTCCATCGCCACCTCCACTTCTTCCTCCGCTGCTCCATCGGCCTCGTCTCCATCGCCTTCTTCTTCCTCCTCTACCTCTACGGCCACGGCCCTTGCCTCCCAGGGTCGTGGACGTGGACGCGGTCGTGGGCAAGGCAAAGGGAAGAGCAAATCTGCTGCGCCGTCTCGTGTTCCTGGTGAGGTGGTGTGCTGGAACTGTGGCTCCTCTGAGCACTCCGCTCGCAAGTGCCCTGCACCCCTTGACGACGTCCGCCTCGCACGCGCCATGCATGCTCACTGGGCGCGCACCAGCGGTCCTTCCTCTTCTTCTCCCGGCGTCAGCTCCAGCTCCAGCTCCAGCTCTACTTCGTCTGCTAGTCCCTACCCAGCTCAGGCCTACTCCACCACCAGTGTCGCCGGCGTCCATCCGCCTGTCCTCTACCCTTGGGGCTGGCAGCCGCCCTATGGAGCGCCCGCTTTTGCGGGCCCACCTTCCCCGGCCTACGTCCCTCCTTCGTGGTTCGCCTCTCCCTCGAGCGTGCCTGCTCCATCGTCTGCAACCTCCATCGACAGCGAGCGCCAACTGGAGCAGTCTCTCCTCCAGCGTCTTCACCTTTGTGATCAGGGAGGTGAGAGTGTGGCTTCGTTGGCCAGAGGTCTTGCCTGTCAGACTGACACCGTCCTTCGTGGGGACCCCCCCGGTCACGTTCTTGGGTTGCCGTCCTCGTCTGTTCCTTGGGTCGAGCACTGGCAGTCTGTCGTTCTCCCTCGTTGTCTTGCTGCCTGTGACTCATCCCCGCCCTCCGTCGGCATTGTTGCCACCTGTGGCGTCCTTCCCAATGTCCGTGTCTCTGGTGGCTTCTGGGTCCTCGACTCCGGAGCCACCCATCACATGACCTCTGTTTGGTCCGCTTTTGTCTCCTTGGGTCCTGTCGGCTCTGTTCGCTTTGTGCACACTGGTTCCGGCCAGCTCCTTCCCGTCCAAGGCATTGGTGTTGTCCGTTTTGTCGGCCCCGGTGGCGTGTTGTTTCTGCCTGACGTTTTTTTCGTGCCTTCGTTGGAACTCAGCCTGCTGTCAGTGACGTCCCTCGACGATGAGGGCATGGTTTTTTCCCCTAGTCAGGGCGTGGGCACTGTCTGTCTTCGCTCTTCTGGTCGCGTCGTCTTGCGGGGGGCTAAGTGTGCCAAGTTGTATCGTGTTCCCCTTCATGCCTCCTCTGTACCCGTTATTGGCTTGTCCCTTGCTCACGTTGCGCCTTCCCTTTCTGCGGCTGATATCCAGCTCTTGCATCGCCGTCTTGGCCATGTGCACACTGATGCTATCAATAGCATGCTTCGCCTTCAACCCGCTGTTGGCTTGTCCCCTTCCACCTTCCCCGCGCCATGCCCTTCTGACTGCCTGGACTGTGCCCAAGGCAAGATGCATCGTTCACCCTTTGCCTCTTCGGACTCCCAATCCGCTCACCCTCTCGATCTTGTTCATGCCGACGTCATGGGACCTCTTCCCCATGACTTTCTTGGGGGGGTCGGGCGTTACGTCCTGTGCCTTACTGACGATTTTTCCCGTTTTCGTTGGATCTTCGCTCTTCGTCAGAAGAGTGATACTACTTCTGTCCTCGCGTCGTGGCTCGTTCAGGCTGAACATGCGTGTCAGCGTTCACTGCGCATCTTTCGCAGTGATCATGGCGGTGAGTTCCTTGGGCCCACCGCTCGATTTCTTGAGTCCCAAGGGGTGTGTCTGGAGAATTCAGCTCCTTACACACCTCAGCAAAACGGAGTTTCTGAGCGTTGGAATCGGACCCTTGCCGACGGCGTCCGCACGCTTCTGTCTGAGTCTGGGCTCTCCCCTCTCTTTGCCTTTGAGGCCATGAGCTATATGACCTGGGTGTGGAATCGTGTCCCTCACGGTCCTCTTCCCTGCACCGTTACACCCTTTGAGCGCTGGTACGGCTCTCGTGCTGACCTCCGCCTGGCTCGCGTCCGGGGTAGCATTGCGTCTGTCTGGCTCCCAGAAGATCTCCGTGACGGGAAACTCTCCCCGCGTGGACGTCTCTGCCCATTCTTGGGCGTTTCTTCCCAGTCAAAAGCCTGGCGCTTCTAGGACTCAGAGCGCCAGCGCGTCGTTGAGTCCCGCGATGCCTTGTTCTTCGAGTCCGTGTTTCTCCGTGACCTCGATTGTCGCTCGTCCGCTGCCTCCCTGCTTCCGCTCTCTCGGTTGTGGGGAGAGGTCGGCCCGGCAGTCCCGTCTGCCCCTGTCGTCTCTGCTGCTGCCCCGTCTCAGCAGCCTTCACCCTCGGAGCGTTCTCCAACGGCCGGCACTGTGACTCCACCATCCTCTGACGCCCCCCCGTCGGTGTCGTCTAGCTCGCTTGGAGCTCCGTCGTCCCCTGTGGTGTCCTCACCTGAGTCCCCATCTGCTGAGTCCATCTCTCCCGCACATTCCGTTGCGTCCCCATCCAATCCACTCACTCCAGTCGTACCCAGTCCACTCAGTGCTCCTCCACGCCCTGCCCCCATCGAACCTTTTGTTTGTGGCGGCCGCCTGCATGCGCTTCCCTCTCGCTCCTCTGGTTCTGCAGCGTCCTCTGTTCAACCTTCGTAGACCTCGTCTGGACAGCTCCCAGCGATGCCTACTGGTATGGACGCCCTAGGCCTAGCCACAGGAGTTGTGCATCCCAACTCTGTCCTTGGGTACATACTGCTCACATCCGAGCACGAGCGTGCGCTCGAGACCGCCATCCTTGGGAGCATTGCCGAGTGCAATGCAACGGTCGTCGCCCCACCGCCATCGCCTGACCCGACCACTGTTCGCCAGGCACGGGTAGCATCCGACTCCCAACAGTGGGAGGCTGCCATGCGGGACGAGCTGAGAGCCCTGGATGACCACGCCGTATACGAGCTGGTCGATCTCCCACTAGACTGCAAGGCGATCGATGCCCGCTGGGTCTTCCGTCATAAGTACAAGCCTAATGGCGAGCTCGACAAGTACAAGGCTCGACTTACGGCAAAGGGGGTTTCCCAAGTCCCCGGCGTTGACTTGGACGAGACTTTTGCTCCCGTCGGACGCTACACCACAGCTCGAGCCCTCCTGAGCCTTGTCGCACACCACGACTGGGAGCTCGAGCAGATGGATGTAAACAATGCCTTTTTGCACGGTCGGCTGGATGAGGAGATTTACATGGTGCAGCCTCCAGGGTTCTCTGACGGCACCAATCGAGTTTGGAGACTGCGAAAGGCCCTCTATGGCCTCAAGCAGTCACCACGGTGCTGGAACCAGGAGATCACCTCCACCCTGGAGAAGGGAGGATATCGCCGGAGCACAGTGGATCCCTCCCTCTTTGTCACTCCATGGTCGGCGCCCTTTGCTGCCATCCTCGTGTACGTCGATGACCTGCTTATTGTGTCCCCGAGTCGCGAAGCTGTGTCAACTGTGAAGTCCCTACTGCAGTCCACGTACAAGATGAAGGACTTGGGTCCAGCTCGCGTGTTTCTTGGTATGGAGCTTGAGCGTGACCGTGCTCGTCGCAATCTGCACGTCCACTAGGCCGCGTACGTCAGGAGCTTGGGGTAGCGCTTTGCCTCCCTGCTTGATTCTGTCCCCACTGCCTCAACACCGATGACGCCCGCTGGGCAGAGGTTGTTGAAAACTCTGGACGTGTCGAAACTGGGGAAGACAGTGGACGTGACCGACTACCTGCGAGTCATAGGGTCTCTCATGTACCTTGCCACCACCACCAGAGCAGACGTAGCCTTTGCTGTCAACTTCCTTGCGTAGTTCTCACAGTCGCCACGTGCACGTCACATGGAAGCCGCACTACGTGTTGTGCGGTATGCGCTCTCCACTGCCCGAGTTGGTCTGTGTTACCGGGCGCAGCCGTCAGTGGTCGTTGATGGGTACACTGACAGTGATTGGGCGCATGACACGGATGCACGCAGTCGCACTGGTTATGTCTTCCTTGTTGGTGGGACTGCGATCTCCTGGAAAAGTGGCAAGCAAGGTTGTGTTGCACGCAGCTCCAGTGAGGCAGAGTATGTTGCCCTTGGTGCTGGAACCTGTGAAAGTGTTTGGTTGTGTCGTTTGTTGCAGCAATTGCGTGTTCCCATTCGCTGCATCACCTTGCGCTGCGACAACCAAAGCACAAAGGCTATTGCTGAGCATGATGGCATGCATCACACTCGCACAAAGCATATCAATGTGGAACATCATTTTGTGCGTGAGCGTGTGGCTGCAGGCGATGTTCAGATTGTGTGGGTCGACACCCGACAGCAACGTGTAGACTTCCTCACAAAGGCACTTAGCAGCAATGTCTTCAAGGCAGCAATTCACACTGTTGGTCTGTTGTGTCCTCGTGATCCTCCTGGTTGATCTGTTGTGCCAGTGCCTCTGTACAGTCTTGTGTTGTGTCACTTCTCGTGACGTCAGTGTAGTGCCTGTTGTGCCATTGTGCAAGTCGGCCGTGGGTCATGGGGGAGTGCTGGGTTTGTGTCAGTACCACACGGTGACCTCTGGCCTCGTTGCATACTCACCTCACTGACGCAGGTGACTAACTGGAGAGAGGCAACCCCTGCTGGCTGCTGGCTGCCATGGTGGCATGACTTCACAGCGAGTCTCACAGCCGGGCATCAACCAGGCATCAAATCTCACGTGTCTTCCAAGCCTCACCCCAGTTGCTGCTTACTTGTCTAGCGCAACAGCCTACACGGGGCCACACACTCAGTCGCTCTGAGATGTGAGAAACCACAGCCGCCTTTTGGCCGACCAGTTTGGTTCGACCTGTTGGTGTGTGTGGCTTCCACCTGTCACGAGCTACGGCAAGGAGAGCAGCACTACAGGAGAGCGCGACGACACTATCCTTGATGCGGATGCAGCTGGCACCGGAGCACCGACGAGTGGTGGTTCCATCCACCAGCAGCTGCCAGAGAGCTGCCACGACGCCCTGGGTGCTTGCCAGGGTGCTTTGCGGTTCTTCTGCAGACGCTAGAGTTTTCTCGGTGGACTGGCCCTTGAGCCCAATTTGCATGTTTTGTATTTCCTGTCCACCGATCGGTGCCGGACTTGTGTGTGTGACCAGTCGTAGCGTCCGGCTTGAGATTCTGCATCTCTAGGTTCAGACGGCGTAGCGTTCTGATTTGTCTGCGCAGAGTTACGGCCAAAATAGTGTTTTTGGGCCGGTTTTAGGACAGACCTTGCACTGCCGCGTGTGACACCTGTCGTGCGCCGCGGCAGGTATTTATACTGTGGACTTGTCATTTGTTATCTCTCTCTACAATTATATTCAGTTTGAGTTTCCTGACACTCTGTTCGTGTCCCAACCCAGACCCTTGCGGTTTTGTTTTTAACTTGTGACTGTTATCACACGCTGACCTGGCGCTGACGCCTAGTGTCGCGGCAAGTGGTTAGGAAGGTTCTAGGAAATTTCTCATGGTATCAGAGCAAACGAGCCACAACTCGTTGTGCAGTGCAGCAGAGACACAGCACCAGAAGCAGCAGTGAGTGGCAGCAGCGGCAGCCACCCATAGCAGCAGCAGCAGATCCTGGAGGGACCCACCGCGATTATGTTGCAGCGGAGCGGTGGAGGTAGCAGAGACAACGGCGGCAGCTGCAAGCAACAGTGGCCGTAGCAGCAACGAGCGGCGGAAAGCACTTGCGGCGGTAGCGGCTATGGGAAGCACCCACTGCAGCAGCAGCACCGGGTGGCAGCAGCAGCCGTGTCTGGCCACCGGTTTGTACAGAAAAAAAAAGGAAAAAAAAAAGAGGAAGGAAGAAGCAGCTCGCAGCAGTAGCTTGCGGCAGCGGCTGCGAGCAGTGGCAGCGCTGTGGCGGGCAGCAGCCGCAGCAGCAGCATCAGCAGGCAGCAGCCGCAGCAGGAGCAGTAGGCAGCAACCGCAGAAGCAGCTGCAGCAGCGGCGGCGGGCAGCAGCTGCAGCAGTGGCGGCGGCAGTACATACCTGTAGCAGCAGCGGTGGCGGGCAGCAGCCATAGCAGCAGCGGCGGCGGCGGCGAGCAGCTGCATCAGCTGCTGTAGCAGCATTCGCAGCAGCAGCAGCAGCAGGCAGCCGCCGTAGCAGCAGCAGGCAGCAGCCGCAGCAGCAGCAGCAGCAGAAGCAGGCAGCAGCTGTAGCAGCAGCCGCAGCAACAGCAGCAGTAGGCAGCAGCTGCAGCAATAGCAGCAGCAGAAGCAGCAGCAGTTGCTGCAGCAACCGCAGCAGCAGTTACTACAGCAACTGCTGCCGTCGGGCCTGAGGGGGCCCGACGCGAGTGACCCGTCTGGGGGGGGTCCCCTCGGTCGGGCCTGTCGTGCCGACGGGGGCGCGACAGAGCGTCGGCTGAGCGCCGGCGCACGAGCCGGCGCATGCCGGCCAAACGCCGGCCTCCCGCCGGCCGAGAGGGGCAGGGGAGGCCGACGGGAGGCCTCCGGCCGGCTGCACGCGAGGGGGGGAGCGAGCCTCCCCCTCCTCTGAGCTCGCCGCGAGGGTCGAGCCAGACCGAAAAAAAAAGAAAGGAGGGGGGGGGGTCCTTGATTGGGGCACCCCAGAACAACCCCAAAAGGGGCACCCGAGGAGGTGGCCCCAACAAAAAAAAAGGGGGTAAAGAGAGGAAAAAAAGGGGGGGGGGTTCCCCTTTACTCTGTCTTTATTTTTTTTTTTGCCTTTTCACCTTTCAAGTGTGGCCTAAGGCCACCACCGTCGGCTGACGACGAAACCCGCAATAGCAGCAACCGTTGCGAGATTTGCAACGGTAGCAGCAGCAGCGAAGGTGGCTTGAGGCCACAGCCATCGGCTGACGACGGCACCCGGTGCAGCATTAGCACCGAAGGCGACTTGAGTTTGCACACTTGAATCGCACAGCAACGCACCACTAGCGCGGTGGTGACCGTCCTCGTGACGACGTCGCAGCACATCTGAGAGATTGTGCTTCGATCGCTCACCTCCCCTTGTGGCTTTGTGCCAGCGTGAGCAAGTGTTGTGTGCACTCACCCACGCCGAGCTCCTGAGATGAGCACACTTGCGTGGACATGGGCGCAGCCGGCGCCGTGGCTTGCACCGAGACCACAAACGTGGCAGACACCGCAGGCACCCTGGCAGTTGCAGCCATGGCACACACCTCATGTGTCCAGTGGCTTTGCCTGCTACTACTGTGGCGACCGGCACCATGGCTGGCGCCAGTGTCGCCACCGCCCTGCCGGGTGGCGGCCGAACTGGATGCGATC
>SZWC01011204.1:68888-78915 GCA_023375785.1 Penium margaritaceum | reverse complement strand
GCGGAGCTCGGCATTGGTGATGCGACTGCTCTACAACGCAGGATGATCGAGGCGGATGACGCCATACAGCAAACACAGCTAGCAGAGAGTTCAGCGGGGGGGAGACATTCGCTGTGACGGAGACTCTTCGTCAGAGGAGGATTGGTCCGATGCTGAGTCAGAGTCGAGGATGGAGTTGGTGATCGTTGATGTTTTGGCGGATGACGTGACGACGGCCGATGCCGGAGCTGCGCCCGACGATGCACACGCTCCTGCATTAGCTGGTGTGGAGACAGCTGCCATGGTGCCAGGAGCAGCAACAGGAGGAGCAGGTGATACAGATGCTGATGCTCGGCCCACAGCAGACACCCAGGTGGTTCTAGCAGATAGTGTTGGGCAGCACGAGGAGGTGATTGATTGCCAGGACGAGGTAGACCTCCTTGATGAGGACCAGTCGTCCGTCGTGGAGCGGTCGGACGCAGGGTCGGAGGCTGACATAGAGGCCCAGTGCGCTGCCGTTCTTGCAGTAGCCGTGGCTAGAGCACGCGATAGCCTCTCGGTGAGAGCAGACGTCCGCGTGTGCGACATGGAGGATGCAGAGCGAGTTGCAGACATCCGACACCCCGCTACCCTGACCGGTTTCGTTGACACCACGGCGGTTCCAGCCGATGACATAGCTATGCTCGTCTGAGCTACAGTTCCTATACCCGAGCACCTACACTCCACGGTCGACGAGCATGAGGAAGTGGTGGCTCGAGCAGAGGCGCACGTGCAGAGTCTCATGGCCGAGCTCCGGGAGGCCAGCGGCCGTTGGTATACTACAGATGCTTCTGCACGACAGGTTGCTGAGATGTGCATGGAGGATGTGCACACCCGTCTCGAGGCTGCGGAGTGGTCCCTACAGGATGCACGTTGGCGACGGGCGGACGTACAACAGCAGGTGGACGATTGGTTGTGCACTAGGGGCTCGGCGTTTCTGCAGGGTGTATGGGTTCTCGATGACAGCGACGACGTTGCAGTGGCAGATACACCGACGGATGACGACGTCTGGCCACCTGACACCCGAGTGTCGAGTGTGTCAGCAGCAGTCAGTGACTCCGCAGCACCACCCCCTTCTGGTGCAGCTGCTACGGATGCGGACGCGCTCAGTGGTGATGACCCCCTGCCAGTAGCTGGTGATCAGGCAGCAGCTGAGTCGCCTATTGGCGTGGAGAGCTTCCTACGCGACGAGGAGACGAGGATGCAGGAGGCAATGACTCGTGCCGACGCGCACATGATGGAGGTCCACCATCAGATTCATTCCGCGACTGACCGCCTGCACGCCGTAGATGCAACTGGCCGGCAGGCTGCCGCAGCAGAGCTCGACGAAATGCAAACGCGTCTCAACGTAGCGCAGTCCGTGTGGCAGCATGCAGCACAGCAGTTGGCATGCATACGGGAGGCGATACAGTTGGAGGAGGCCCTCAGCGCTGCACCAGTCACATCAGCAGATGACGACAGTAGTGACGACTACAACAGCGATGACGATGACAGCGACGACGCCGCTCCGGGGTGAGGCTCTGTGCGGACACATCCCACCAGCATCGTCGTCACCCTTACTATTGCTGTGCAGGGGTATGTGGCCATGGGGGAGCCGCGCTCCCTCCTCACGGATTGTGTTGGGAGCAGCCATCAGCTTTGCTCGTACTGTCAGCCTCTGCAGCCCAAGGGGAGTGTTGGTGTGAGGAGTTTGGTCTGACATCTTTTTGAGGACAGCGAGGTTACTTAGGGTGCAGCACGATGCTATGGTCTAGGTTATGCTGGTCGAGACCCGCGCACCTGGTGAGTTTCACCGGTGTGATGTGGAGACCCATTGCCTCTATGTGTTATGTATGATCCATGCTAGGTTATGCTGGTCGAGACCCGCGCACCTGTTGAGTTCTACCGGTGTGATGTGGAGATCCATTGCATACATGTGTTATGTATGATCCATGCATGATGTGGTCGAGACCCGGGCACCCGGAGACACTTTTCCGGGGTCACGAGGAGACCCGTTTCTCTGTCTCTCTTGCTTGATGTTTGACACGTAGGTGTGTGATTCACTTCGTGCATGGTCGAGACCCGGGCATTTGGTGGGATGCACCATTGTCACGAGGAGACCCTGTGATGTGGTATGCTTGATCAGTGCTCGCTATGATTGGTTCCCTGAGCCATCATCTCTTGCCTTCGCTCAGACATCATTATGTTGACAGTTGTGTCAGCCAGGGGGAGTGTTGGTGTGTGTGGCTTCCACCTGTCACGAGCGACGGCAAGGAGAGCAGCACTACAGGAGAGCGCGACGACACTATCCTTGATGCGGATGCAGCTGGCACCGGAGCACCGACGAGTGGTGGCTCCATCCACCAGCAGCTGCCAGAGAGCTGCCACGACGCCCTGGGTGCTTGCCGGGGTGCTTTGCGGTTNGGTTCAGACGGCGTAGCGTTCTGATTTGTCTGCGCAGAGTTACGGCCAAAATAGTGTTTTTGGGCCGGTTTTAGGACAGACCTTGCACTGCCGCGTGTGACACCTGTCGTGCGCCGCGGCAGGTATTTATACTGTGGACTTGTCATTTGTTATCTCTCTCTACAATTATATTCAGTTTGAGTTTCCTGACACTCTGTTCGTGTCCCAACCCAGACCCTTGCAGTTTTGTTTTTAACTTGTGACTGTTATCACACGCTGACCTGGCGCTGACGCCTAGTGTCGCGGCAAGTGGTTAGGAAGGTTCTAGGAAATTTCTCACGACCCGGGGGTGGCGACTGGGCCCCACTTCGAACTCTTCCAGTGGGTGGCCCAGTCAACCGCGGCTAAGAGGTCACATGCTTCTTACTCTTGTTACTCTCGCTCTCGCTACTCAACCAAGCATGTTTCGCACCAATCTCTTGCCCCACCATGGCTGTGACTGCTGTGTGAGTTGAGCTAATGCAGTAGTGAGTGCATGTCGGCATTTTTCCGCTACCTACTGGTATTGGAGTAGGAGGGAGAGAACCCTCCACTCAAAGCGATCCACAGTGGACTGTGGTGCTACGCATGTGCAGTTGCACATTCACGGATGTTGGTGACGCCTCTGCCCGCATGCGCCTCCTGTTTCTGCGCTGCAGTTTAGCAGCTTCCGGTTGCAGCTGACTCAGTCCCTCGGCACTAGAACTTTGCTACCTCACAGCTCGGCGTTGTCCCTGCCATCGCACTCTCGCAACGGCCCGCCACACTCTCTGCAACTGTGGTCAGCACACCGCTGCTCCGCTGCTCTCTGCTACGCCTGTCACTTATCGTCCAGGCCTTCTTCACGTTAGCAGCGCCACTGTGCTGCTGGCAGGGGGTCTCACAGAGGTCCAGATTCCAGCACATCTCAGCAGGTGTGCTTCCCTCCGATCTGCTCTGTCTCGAACAGCTTCAGAGCCTAGCAGGATTTTCTGCCCTGCACTCTGCTTCTCCCTCTCTCAAGCAATAGCAGCCACATCTGCGGCCTCATTTGTTATCCTGCAGCGCTTGCCCTCGTTCTTCCAGGCTCTTAGCGTCTCAGCAGCACCACAATCCTCCTGACTACATTTTCACAGTCCTGCATCATCGTGACACCGATGTCTTCTTGCCACGGCTGGCCATCTTTCAACTGCTTCGCAGTCCCGCAAATTCTCTGCCGTGCGATCTTCTTCTCCCTCGTGTAAGGAGCAAGAGTATCATCAGCCGCCTCCGCGGGCTCACTTGCAACCCTGGCTGCACCACTGAACATTGGAACTGCCCCGACTTCTCTACGGGGGGCTCGTGATCACTCACGCCTGGATGAACTCGTTGACCGCCACGAGGAGGAGGCTGACATTGCAGCGTAGGCATGTCTTCGCAGCCGTTGTGATAGCCCTGGGTACCACCCCGGGACTATGGCCCTACAGAAGACGAGGCGCGTGAAGACGCTGCAGTGTACGTGGCTTACTGCCAGTCGGCCTCGGACGACTCACCGACCGTTCAAAATGCACCAGCCACGAGGCCGCCACGTGAACTACATCAACTCTCATCTCTGGTAAGATCTCCCATTTCCCGTAGAACACGTCGGCAAAGCCAGCGTGCTGCTCAAGGTGTAGCAGCTCCAGCTACAGCGGTAGCTCCAGTAGAGCAAGCTGAGGCAGCCTCGAGTCGTGCAGCGTCTCCCCCCGTGTCTCAGGCTACTGCTGCATCACCTGGACCTGATACTCTAGCTGTTCAGGAAGCAACACTTGTCTCCTGTGCTGCTGTCACATCTGCTTTTGCTGCAACAGCGCATGCTGCACGTGCACCTGCCAGCACTACTGCTGGCAGAGCTGTTGAGGCCTATGCAGGAGCAGCCTCTGACCAGGGTCCCTTTGCGGATGCCGCAGTCAACGTAGCCACACAGGCAGCAGCAGCAGCTAGTGCATTTGAGCAACAGTAGCCTCAATAGCCACGGCTCTCTCCAGCTCCGTCACCTCCATTCAGGTCTCCACTTCCCACGTGTCTTCTGCTTCAGCATCCTCATCGTTTCGTCCTCATATCCGTGTTGTGATCACAGCAGCAGCTGCCTTCTCCACCCTCACAGGAGTTGCACTTGCTGGACTTGCGTGTCTCATTGTCACCACTTCATCCTCAGTGGCAGTTCTTGTTGCTTCTGCGGCATCTGCACTGCCACCACTGTTTGCACTATAGCGTTAGCATTGGTGAGCTTCCAGCCTCCTGCTGCTTCGACTCCACTCTTGCTCCCTTCCTCCTTCTCCTGTTGTGGCCATGCTCTTTCATTTACACTTTCCTGCAGCTCCACTCAGCCAGGCTTCACTCTTCCTTATCTCCCATGCCCACTGGGGCAAGGGAAACGCTGCCGATTTTTTTTGAAGTGATTCTCACTCATCATGCCGGTCGACAATGACCAGTATGCAGCACTGCAGGAAGAACTGGGCAAAGAGCGTGCTGCTCTTCAAGCAGCCCACTCTACACTGCGTATTGCAGAAGAAAATTTACGCACGGAACAAGGCGATCAAGAAACTATCGCCGAGCACATTGCTGATCTCGTGCTTAACCGCTTGCAACCTGTACTGCGCACTACATCTGCTCCGCCAGCCACTGCTGATGTTGCTGCTGCATTCTCCACCTCCTCTGCTTCCGCTCCCAACACCTTTGGCTCTCTATCCTCCAACTCACTTGCTGCTGCGGTTGGAGCTGGAGCCGCCGCAGCCAAAGATGCTGCACAGCCCGCGCAACGCAAACCTGACTTTGACTCAGTGCTACCGCACTTCATTCCTAACCTCTCTTTTGCCTCATGGAAAGTTCGCTTTCGCGTCTAGGCACAAGGTGAGCAGCTCTGGGAGTACTACCATGTACCCAACCCCGCTGCTAATCATCCCTTTGTACCCACTGACTCAAAGTCTGCGCGGGCTGTGCGTGCTCTCATTCGCGCTGTACCCGATGATCTCACTGATGAGATAGGGTCCTATAACTCTGACACTGCTCTCCGCACTCTTGCTAATCCCGTTGGCGCCTATGCTCTCATCAAACGCCGTACAACTGTCACTGGGCATGCCGCACAAAGTGTCCTCACTGTACAGTTCAACATGCTCTCAATGCGTGCAGACGAGACCGCAGATGCCTAGTGGGCCCGCACCCTTCGTCTCTTGAAGGATCTTGGCAAAGCGGCTCCTGGTCAACTGCCTGTTGTTCTCTCCATCGTCAACGGACTCATTCCTGAACTCTCTGACATCTTCTGGGAGGTGAAGGCCTCTGAGCTTGAGAGGCTTGCGGCCGAACCAGTGCCTACTGACTCTCCACCAGGCATAGGGGCCCTTTGGGAGTTCACCTCCCAACGCGTCACTGACTGGTGGAGCGCCCTTAAAAAAAAACGAATTCACCGTGCTGCAGTTGCAACGGCCACCACCGCCGTTGTACTGTCCACCACATCCTCCTCCTCTACCTCCTCCTCTTCTCCCTCCACTTCGGCCACAACTCTTCTCAACCAAAGTGGGAGGGGGGGCGAGGGTAGCGGTCGTGGTTGGGGCAAGAGCAGCGGCGGCTCGGGCTCGGGCGGCCAAGGCGGCCGTGGCAAGGGCAAAGGCACTAACAACACATCCTCTTCACCTTCCACCTCCAGCACTGTCACGTGCTAGAACTGTGGCTCTGTCGACCATTCTGCACCCAAGTGCCAGTCACCACCGGGCAACGATCGCCTTGCCTCTGCCATGCGTGCACACTGGACACGCTCCTCTGGTGGTTCCGGAAGCACCTCTTGCACGGCCTCCTCCGCCTCTTCCTCTTCCCCCTCTGGCAGAGGGGCACCCGTCGCCACGGACGCTACCGTGTACACCACCGTTGCTTCTCCACCCCTCCTCCCGTACTCCTGGGGTTGGCCCCCGGGGGTATGGTGGACCCATCTTCTACGGTCCGCCATCCGGCACCTACTCTCCACCCAGCTGGGCGTCTCCATCTTATCGTCCATCCTCTGGGGTGGTCATCACGCCGGATCTTCCTGACGAGCGTTAGTTGGACGCAGCGTTGTCTCACGCCATACATCTGTGCCACCTTCGTGATCAGGGAGGTGAGAGTGAAGGTTCTGGGTCGGAGCCTGTTGCGTGTGTTGCTGACGGGGCGTTACATGGTTCTTCATCCGTTCATCTTCTCGGTTGTCTATCCCCCCATTGTCTCGTGGATTGAAGAGTGGCAGTCAGTGATTTTTCCTCATTGCCTTGCTGCCTGTGGTCAGCGCTTCTTTCGGCACACAGCCCTCGTCGCAGTGAGTCGTGACCCTTCTACTTTTTGTACGTCGGGTGGCTTTTGGATCCTTGATTCAGGCGCCATCCACCACATGACCTCGTCGCGCCTGTCCTGTGTCTCCCTTGGTCCTGTTGGCTCTGCTCACTTTGTCCGCACTGGCTCCGGCCAATTGCTGCCAGTCCAAGGGGTTGGTGTTGTACGCTTCGTTGGCCCAGGGGGGGAAGTGTTCTTGCGAGATGTCCTGTACGTTCTATTGCTCGAGCTGAGTTTGCTCTCTATTACGACACTCGACGACCAAGGCATGGACTTCTTGTCCAGTCACGGCATTGCCTCTGTCTCCCACCGCACGTCTGGTCGCATTCTCTTGCAAGGCACACGCTGTGACCGCCTGTTCCGTGTCCCCACATTTGCACTGTCTCCCGCCACCGCTACCCATGTGCATGTTGCGCGCTCTCTCTCATCCGCTCATGCACAACTGCTGCATTGCCACCTATGCCACATCCATACCGCCGCCATCGATAGCCTGCTATGTGTTCTCCCCGCCGATGGCCTTGATGGTGCCATGTTCCCAGCTCCATGTCCCCCTGACTGTCTTGACTTTGCCCAGGGCAAAATGCATCGGTCACCATTCAGCACTTCAGAGTCTCGCACTTCTCACCCCCTTGACTTGTTGCATGCTGATGTCATGGGTCTACTCTCTCATGAATCTCTTGGAGGTGTCGGGCGCTACGTGCTTTGTCTCACACATGATGTTTCTCGCATGCGTTGGGTCTTTGCCGTCAAACAAAAGAGCGACGTTTGCTCCATCCTTGAATCCTGGCTCCCTCAGGCTGAAGTCGCGTGTGGTCGTCGTCTTCGTGTATTTTGCTGTGACCGTGGGGGTGAATTCATTGGTCCCACCTCTTGTTTTCTATCCTCTCGTGGTGTGACTGTCGAAACCACTTCTCCCTACACACCCTAACAAAATGTTGTGTCTGAGCGATGGAACCGGATACTTGCCGATGGTGTTCGCACTCTCCTCAGTGCCTCCAACCTTCCACCTTCCACCTCTGTTCTCTTTTGAAGCCATGTCGTTCATGACGTGGGTCTGGAAC
Organism: Penium margaritaceum; assembly: GCA_023375785.1. NCBI lineage: Eukaryota > Viridiplantae > Streptophyta > Zygnematophyceae > Desmidiales > Peniaceae > Penium > Penium margaritaceum. The sequence goes on along the minus strand of SZWC01011204.1, from coordinate 71,119 downwards.
CGTGTCTCGCACGGTCCCCTCCCATGCCATGTCACCCCATTCGAACGCTGGTTTGGTCGTCGTGCAGACCTTCGCCTCGCTTGCGTCTGGGGCTGTGTCGCTGCCATTTGGCTTCCCAAGGACCTTCGTGACGGCAAACTTAGCCCTCATGCATGCTTGTGCACCTTTCTTGGGGTCTCCGCCATGTCCAAAGCCTGGTGTTTCTGGGACCCCGGTCGTGCCCACGTTGATGAGTCTCTCAGCGTTGCACTCGCTCTAGTGCCCCTCCCACTGCAACTGGCTCCACCGCCAGACCAACTGGACTTGATGCACTAGGCCTCGCGGTGAGAGTGGTTCATCCCAACTCTGCAGTGGGCTATGCACTGGTTGCTCATGAGTTCCACATTGCTTTGGATGCTTCAGTTGCCGGCTATGTTGGCGCATACTTTGCGGCCAGTGGTCTTCCCTCACTTCCTACTGAGCCCACTACATTGCGTCAGGCAAGGGAGGCTGCTGATGCAGACCTCTGGGGAAAAGGCCATGCAAGAGGAGCTCACAGCCCGTAATGGGCATGAGGTCTTTGAGCTTGTTGACCTCCCCCTTGGCCGCAAGGCCGTTTCAGCTCGTTCGGTGCTTCGACGTAAGTTGAAGCATGACGGTACTGTCGACAGATACAAAGCACGCCTCATTGCCAAGGGGTTCTCCCAGATCCCTGGCATTGATTTTGACAAGAAGTTTGCACTTGTGGGACGCTACACCACAGCTCGAGCTCTCTTGAGCTTGGTCGCCCAGCTTGATGGGAGTTGGAACAGATGGACATGAACAATGCATTATTGCATGGACGTCTTGACAAGGAGATCTACATGGTGCAACCTCCAGGTTACACGGATGGCACGAACAAGATCCGGAGGCCGTGTAAAGCCCTATACAGGCTCAAGTAGTCCCCTCGCTGCTGGAACCTGGAGATCTCAGCCACCCTTGAGAAGGGTGGCTACCGTCGGAGTACAGTTGACCCTACGCTCTTTTTGAGTGCACCATCGCAGCCCTTGGTTGTAGTCTTGGTCTACGTGGATGACCTTCTTATTGCATCACCTAGTCCCTCAGCAGTTCAGTCTGTGAAAGACCTTCTGTAGTCCACTTACAAAATGAAGGACTTGGGTCCTGCTCGGGTGTTTTTGGGCATGGAGCTTGAGAGGGATTGTGCGTGCCAGACACTACACGTCCATCAGGCTACCTACATTCGTAGCTTGGGGGAGCGTTTCTCCTCCATGCTTGCTGACAACCCCACTGCATCGACACCCATGACACCAGCAGAGCAACGTCTCATGAAGTCAGTCGACGTAACCCAGCTAGAGGAGACTGTTGAGGTCAGCGATTACCTCAGTGTGATTGGGCCTCTTATGTACCTTGCCACCACCACTAGGGCGGACGTGGCCTTCGCGGTCAACTTCCTTGCTCAGTTTTCTCAGCCTCGACAGAAGCACCTCAAGGCTGCACAACGTGTCGTTTGCTATGCACCATCTACCGCGCGTGTGGGACTATATTACAGGTCACAACCCTCGGTGGTGATTGATGGCTACATTGACAGTAACTGGGCCCACGATGCAGATGCTCGTAGTCGCACCGGTTATATCTTTCTCATGGGTGGAACCGCTATCTCGTGGAAAAGCGGTAAGCATGGTTGTGTTGCGTGTAGCTCCAATGAGGCTGAGTACGTTGCCCTTGGCGCAGGTACGTGTGAGAGTGTCTGGCTTTCTCGGTTACTTCAGTAGCTACGCGTGCCCATCCGCTGCATCACTTTGCGCTGCGACAATCAGAGCACCAAGGCAATTGCTGAGCATGATGGCATGCATCATTCACGCACAAAACACATCAATATTGAGAATCACTTTGTACGTGAGCGCATTGCCGCAGGAGAGGTCCAGGTCGTCTTGGTCGACACATGTCAGCAGCGTGCATACTTTCTCACCAAAGCTCCGAGCAGTGAGACGTTCAAGGCAGCTGTGCATGCAGTTGGCTTATTGCGTGCACGTGATGCTCCTGACTGAATTGATATCCTTTGTCTGTCTCTCGTACCGTGCTCCTTCGTGTGGTGTGTGGGCTGTTCGTCTGTGGGTCATGGGGGAGTGTTAGTTTGTTTGCCAAGCACGTAAGTGACCTCTTGACTCCTTCCCTTCATACACACACACACACACACACACACACACACACACACACACACACACACACACACACACACACACACACACACA
>SZWC01011204.1:45547-68631 GCA_023375785.1 Penium margaritaceum | reverse complement strand
CACACGCACACACACACACACACACACACACACACATACACACACACACACACACACACACACACACCATTTCTGCAGGTGACTGAGCATGACTGAAACTATGGAGCCGTGCATCGCTGGCGTCTCTGCCGGGTGCAAGATCGATGTGCTCGACCATGCTCAGATCTGTTGGAGCTGATATCTTACTGCTCCAAACATTGGTTAAAAAGCCATATGATGGCTAAAACATGAGAGATACACTGAGAGATACATGCACCACATACGCTCGTGGCCGATATGGTTTGTGGTTTTCTTGTACCTTGCATGCAATGCTTGATGTCTCGTTATTGCACGGGTTGCTGATCCTGCGGGGCCACATACCCAGTCGCTCTGAGGTGTGAGAAACCACGGCGACCTTTTGACCGACTGGTTTGGTTCGACCCCGGGGTGGCGACTGGGCCCCACTTTGAACTTTTGGAGTGGGTGGCCCAGTCAACCACAGGCTTCTTACTCTTGTTACACTCGCTCTCGCTACTCAACCAAGCGTGTTTCGCACCAATCTCTTGCCCCACCGTGGCTGTGACTGCTGTGTGAGTTGAGCTAACGCAGTAGTGAGTGCATGTCGGCATTCTGCCACTACCTACACCCCCCCCTAAACCACATCAAGTGTTGTGATAATTCTCTGACCAGCTGGAGTCATGGGTTTGAAGGCTGGTGGAATCGTCGCAAGCAAGGGAGCAAAATACTCACTAAGACTGCGGGTGTAGGCAGCTTGGTGCACGCGCAGTGTTCCACTTGGACAGTCCCTCTCGAGCTCCATGCCAAGGAACACCCGCATTGTGCGGACCGCATCCTCTAAGGTGTCGTTCCAACGCTTAGAAGCACCATTATGCTGTGGTGTAGCGGGAGCGGGGAGCAGGTGAAAGGTACCGTGTTCAGTAAAGTAGGCATCGATCTCGCCTACGAACTCGCCACCACAATCCAAGCGGAACGTGTAAAGGGTGTGACGAGACCGACGCTCAGCCATCACCAGAAACAGGAGCACCGCCACAACGGCTTCACTCTTGTGGCGGAGGCCGTAGTTCCATAGCATCCGGGCGAAGTTCTCAGTCAGGGTCAGAACATATTGACCCCCATTTGAGACGGGCTCCACTAGGAGAGGATCAATGAGGTCCGAGTGGACCAACTCTAGAGGACGTAGTGCCTGGGAAGTGGAGTTAGGGTAAGAGCAGCGATGCATCTTACCCTGGGCGAAAGATAAGACAATCGCGCTCAGACGGCTTCTCGAAGAAAGCCACGTCAAGACCAAGAGCTTGCTGCATTTGAATGAGCTTCGACACAGTGTATGAGCTCACATGGCAGAGGCTGCAACATAGGAAGCACTGATGCTCAAGGAAGCGAACACTAGTAATGAACACACACTCTAAAGAGGGGGTGGAAGGAGAAGCAAAGGGAGTGCAACGAGACACACAATATAGTTCATCAACAACAGAGGCACGTAGAACAATGGTACGGGTGTCTAGAGCTCTAACTGTGGCAAGTTTGGAAGAGTGCTCAATAGTGAAGCCCATCATTGTGCATGCATAAACGGAAAACAGGTTAATCTCATGAGCAGGGACTAAACATCATGCCACACAACACTCTACCTCTGCTGGACGTGAAGCAAAGGCTCAAGACAAGGTCAAATAGCACAGACCTGTGACTCATCAAGCCAGTTGGTGCTATGAGGTCCATCCACATCACGAGCCGAATGAGCTCCCCCACAAGCGTCATTATGAACAACCGACATTGTAGGAAAAACAATATGGGGACCACCCGGCTGTGACAACACACTCACACCTCCCTCAGTACGAAGTGCCATCAACTGATAAAGATCCCCAATCGTGCGATCTCAAGGGTCCATGTCACTACTGATGCATGGAGAAGTGGGTTTGTCTAGAACAATTGCTGGCATGGCACGACCCGTCCGTGTGAAACCAAAGGACATCCACTCTGCGAGCACCACCTAGAGGTCATGCATGATCCGAGGCCAATCAAGGAACTATTCACAACCTATGTAGCGAAGAGCGCCTAGACAATTGTAACAGTGGATAGAACATCCACTATCAATGCTCGTGGGTTGCTAGTGCTTTTGTCCCTTGCTGCATCTCTTCTTCCCCCTCTTCCCCTGTGCGTCCGTTGCAACACCGTGAATCTAGCAGCTCTAGGTAGAGGAGGAGGAGGAGGGGGAAGCTGCGGAAGCAAAACTAGAGAACTTGGACCGAGGTGTAAGAGGGGTCGCAAACACTGTTGTAACAAGTCGACTATACTGATGAAAAACAACAGTCTCATGATCTGAAGTCGCATGGAGAAAGAAGCGAAGAACCCAAGAAAATCATTGTAGTGAATCTGTCAACTCAGAGAGGGCCGCACGTTTGAAGCCTGTAAAGAGCTTCACGTGGTCCAACTGTGGCTCCATGATGGCCTTTAGTGTCCATTTAGAACGAATCACCCCTAAATCATGCTCTCCTCTATTAGTGTATACCATACATAACCATAGACAAGAAACTACTAGGAAATTTTGTACAATGCCTAAAGTGGAAATTGGAAGGTAATAAGAACCTTTTAAACTGGAAGGTAATAGGAACCTTCTAAACTTACAAAACTCTATGCTTCCATCACAGTTCTTCATAAAGGCTTCTTACATGGATTATCATTTCTGAAAGATTCCTTCCGTTACACTAAGGATGCTGTTAATCCGTGTACATATCCTGCTTTTGTGTGGATGTGAGTGCGTAGGGCATGCCGACCATGAGACTGGAGACGACGCATGATGAGCTCGTGCTTCACACGCATCAGGCGCAGCACCCTCCATATGCTGCCGCTCGTGACTCATGTGCCTCGGCTCCAGCTCAGTCGCATGCCCATGCTCCATTCNGTGTACATATCCTGCTTTTGTGTGGATGTGAGTGCGCAGGGCATGCCGACCATGAGACTGGAGACGACGCATGATGAGCTCGTGCTTCACACGCATCAGGCGCAACACCCTCCATATGCTGCCGCTCGTGACTCACGTGCCTCGGCTCCAGCTCAGTCGCATGCCCATGCTCCATTCTTTCACATGGGCACTAGGTGTTACCAAACCTAGATTAGGCTTTGACTCTGTAGGGATATACTTGATGGGTTTGCAAAGAGACCTAGACTAGTCCTTGATTCTTGCATGACGTACGCTAGGAAAGCCCGTGTGGGCAGTTGACCGAGAATTCGGTCTAGGGGCGAGATTCGCCCTTGATTAGCGAGAGCGAGCTCGCTCGGCCGGCAGGCCTCGCTGCCCGGCCGAGCGACGAGCGAAGCACGAAACTCGTGCTTCGCTCCCTGGCCCTCTTTTCTGTTCAGCCTTGACACTTGGTGTCGAAAACTTTTCGTTGTGGCCATGACAGTTTTGCATTAATCTCTCTACACACTTCACCGTTTTTAGTGATTCAACTTGCATTGTGAAGCTCTCTTCATTCTCAGATGCATACAGAAAGCAAGTGCATTTTCTACGTAGAACTAACAAGGGTTTTTCAAAATATTCTAGATTATTTTTTTCTATGAGATTCATTCATTGTAACAAACATTCACCATTAGAGTTAATGTATCGAGGAAGTCAACAACTGATAGTATTGGTGGTTGTCGACGGCTACAAACACAGTGACTGAGCATGGAGCCCTCATGGGCGCAGTCCGACAGGCTACCTGTTCTTACAAGGTGACATCGATGTGTCGTGGAGCAGTGGCAAGTAGGAAAGTATTGCACGTAGCGCATGTTGCATTGGGGGCTAGGGCTGCTAAGGCGGTGTGGCTGCAACATCTATTTCATGAGCTGTATCAGTTTGTGCCTCACATTTCCCTGCGTTGTAACAATCAGAGTACTCTTGCCATTGAAGAGAACTCTGGTGTGTGTCATGCACGCACAAAGCACACTACTGTTGAGCATTACTTTGTGCATGATCTTGTGGAGTGACAGGTGATCTCCGTCATCGGAGTCGTTACGGAAATGAAGCGGGCTGACTTCTCGACCAAGGAAATAGCGCAAGAAAATTCCATGGTGGCCATTCGTTATGTCGGGCTTTGTCCCTTGCCTGAGAGTGGCTTAGAAGGGGGTGTGTGAGTATGGAATGTTGAGCATCTAGTTACGCACCTGTGTCAGTTTTGCACGTGTATGGGGGAGTGTTGTGATGTGATTCGTTCCCATCTGTTTGTACAGCTTATTGTGACCACTTGGACATGTCCATGCTCGTGCAGATCTCTGATGCGGACCAAACTGGCGCCGGAGGACAGACGGGTGGTGGCTCTACCCGCCCACAGCTGCCAGACAGCTACCGCGACGTCCAGGGTGCTTGCTGGGGTACTCTGAAGTTTTTCTGCAGTCGCTTGAGTTTTCTCGGTGGACTGGGTCTTGAGCCCGACTGGCACGTTTCACATTGTGTGTCCATTGATCGTTGCTGGACCTGTGTGTGTAACCCATAATAGTGTCCGACTCAAGATATGCATTTCTAAGTTCAGATGGTGTTGCGTTTGGATGCCCGTGCACAGAGTTACGGCCAAAACAGTGATTTTGGGCCAATTTTAGGACAAACTAACACTGTCGTATGCGTAACCCGTATTGTGTCAAGACAGGTATTTGTGTTGTGTGCTTGTCAGTTGTCGTTTCTCTCTACATTACTTAACTATTGGAGCTTAAGTGACTTTGCGTGTCTCCCTAGCCTAACTCTTGCTATTTCTTACACCTGCTTGCTTGCTAGTGCACCAGTTGGCTAGACTGTGTTGCCACGTCAGCAACAGCAAGGCTAGGAAGCTTCCTAAAAGTCACCAAAGTAGCAGCTTCCGGAAGGGAGCCCAGTGGGAGGGATTTTCTGCCTGGACCATCTAAAAAACCAAAAAAACAAAGGGAGCTTTCTAGTAGCTTTTCATACACCTCATCTTCGCCCAGATCCACGCTGTCATGCAACCTCGACAGCACTGAGGCAATGAAGAAGTGGACCCTTAACGCCCCCATGAGGGTGTCCAAACTGATCTGTGCTCCTCGTGAAGTAGCAGCAGCCGTAGAGGTAGTAGAAGCAGTAGAGGCGGAGGCTGAGGAAGAGGAAGCCGCGGCAGCAGTAACAGAAGAGGGATTGGAAACCCCCGATGGTGCCATGTCTCCAGTGTGGCGCGTGGGCACGATCTCCGCCCCGTGTGCCGCTTCTAGTGACACACAGGGCGGAGATTGTGTATGCCCATGCAGATGAACTCCGCATTGTGCGTGGAGCTCCCCGCAAGCACTACCGCTCCATGATAATGCATGCATGTTGTGCGCACTACCCACTACACCGCCAGCTCGATGTCTTCCCAACTGGAGCCTCTGGACGACGATACAGACATCATGGCATTATGGATGGCACAGCACAAGAAAATGCCCATCCTCTTTGCAGCCGCCTTGAACTTATTCTAGTGCTTGAAAATTCAGCATCCTGTGAGCGCGCATTCTCTGCATGTGTCACACCGGCACAGACTTCCGTTGATGCATGAACGATGGCATGATGGAGACGTTGCAGCTGATGGAAAACTGGCTGCAAGTTCCAGAGCTTCGCTACGCTTGAAGTGTGATGTGTTATGTGTGATGCAAAAGATCTCCATGTCATCTGTGTTTTTTTCTTGAAGTTGGATTGATGTTTGAGTCTCAGTCTCAGTCTCAGTCTCCTTGTTTAAACTGGTGCATCCGAAATGTTACAAAGTATAAGCTTCACATGTCAATTGGCACTTGCATGTTCGAAAAAATGAGTTTTCAACTGCGTAACTGAAACACGTGCAATGATTTTTTTGTGCCTTCAAAATCCGCAACTAACCGCCATGGGTTCGAGCGGACTGGGATGGCACTTATCGTGGTGAGCCAGAATCGAACCAGCACTCGGTTCTTTGCAGCTGACCACGATAGCTCCCGTTGGCGATTACTCATGATAGGCTCGATTGGAATTCCTCACTTACACCAAGGAAAGCCTCTGCCATCCAGCGGCGTGCGATCAAGCGCACACCACCGCATTCCTTCTTCACTTATCCTCTGCCCCCTTTTCCGTCTTGTCCGATTGTTCATGCAAAACATGTTGCTTGTGGAAAGTAGCCAACCCACAAGAGCCTGTGGAACAAATCTGTACCATCAGTTACAAGACTCACAGTCAATCTTCAGGGCCTTAACAACAAAAGTTCATAACCTCCATAATCACAGGCACACTACATAGACTGTTTGCAGAAAGCTTTCAGGCAGCGCCTTTTTGCTTCATGCTGGACACCAGGCAGAGTTGCCGCACCAGCTGGGCAGCTGTCAGGCGCTTCGCCTGATCGTGGCACATCAACATGCGCACAATCGCCTTAGCATCGTCAGACACTCCAGCCCACTCCATCCCGTTCAGAGTCAGCGCCCCCTCCACTCCAGCCTCGGCTGCAGCATACGGTGAAGCCACCTCACCACCCTCAGCCTCCCCATCACCCTCGCCCCCACTACCCCAGCCCTTCGGCTCCACGTCCATGTACGGGAGCCGGCCCGACAGCATGAAGTAGAGCGTCACTCCCAAAGCCCACATGTCCACCCCCAAGCCCAGCCGAGGACGAGCGCACCCCACTCGCCCATCATCCTCCCCAACAACCGCCGCCTGCACCAGCTCCGGCGCCATGAAGGGTGCCGTGCCTCCCACGTGTTCGCTATCCAGCCCATTGTCCTTTCCCCCCACCACCTCCTGCGCCAGGCCAAAGTCTCCGAGCTTCACCGAATCTCGCTCCACCAGGACCTGGCCGTCAGTAACCGACGAGCGGCGGTGGTGGGGCACGCGCGTCAGAAAAAAGTTGTCTGGCTTCACATCAAGGTGGCAGATCCCCTTCTCGTGGCATGCGTGTACGCCCGCTGCCATCTGTGCAAAGATCTCCAATGCTTCCGCCTCTGGCAGTCCACCGTTTCGGCTGGGCTGTGCCTTATCCTGCTGCTGCCTCTGCTTCTGACACTGCGTCTCATCCGCGTTCGTCCACCTTATCTTCCCATCCGCATCGACCTCAAAATCATCGTCCCCGTCCTCCTCCTCCATCTCCTCCTCTTGCCTGAGCTCCCTCGTCCTCATCTCCACGTACCGCAGCACGTCTCCCCCACGGCAAAGAGGCATGGTGAGGCAGGCCTCACTGCCCTCGGCGCCCAGCTGCATGGCGTCCACCACTAGCACATTGGGGCAACCGCGTAACCGCTGGGTGAAGGCGAACTCGGCTGAGGCACTCTGCAGCGCCTTGGGGCATGACGAGGAGGAGGACGGCGAGACAGCGACGAACTTGTACGCCTTGGCCTCTCCGGAGGTGGGGTCCATGCCGGCGTACACCTCCGCGAATGCCCCTACGCCCAGCTCCTTCAGCAGGCCGGCTGATCTTAGCTGAAAGGGGTTGGAGGCCAAGGAACTGCTATTTGATGTTTTCGTTGTAGGAGGAACGGTCTGATGCAAGCGTGTCTCGGCCTCACCGGCTTTGCGTGCGGCAATGGTGGTGGTGGTGCTGCTGCTGGTGCGGCGGCCAACCTTGCGCTGGGACTTGGGCCCGCAACTCTTCTTGTTTTGAGGCCGAAGGCGAGAGAGAGAGATGATGAGCATGAAAGCGATTGTGAAGCAGAGACCGACGGCCGTGGTGGCGAGCAAGATTACGGCCATGGCGATAGCGCACTGGTGGTGGTGATCAATAATCACGAGTCGAGGTGGAGTGTTGGAAACAGCAACCGAACTTCTTGTTGTGCGTGCGAGTGCGAATGAGAGAATGAACGGCACGCCTTTTCAGGGCTAGAGAGCAGAGTTCAGATGATCTGAATCAGATCTGCTGTCAGCGGGACCAGTAGCAGGACCTGTGCCCCGGCGGAAAGCAAGATGGCGGCCTTCCATCTTCCGTCGCTGTCGGAGTCGGCCTCTGGGCTCAGGCTTTCCGAAAGCAGCAATCTGGATTGTGCGCGCGTGCACCAGTTTTTGTGTACGCGCGACGACTCCGTCGACGTCGCGGCAGAGGTATTTGCCCGTCAGACACGTCCCCTCCGAGAGGACGCCGCAACGACAGAATCGATGAACAGCGTTGTCGGCTTGTGAGCCATTCTGCCCGACACCGCAGCAGTGTCGCCGCCTCCGCCTCCAATCAGAGTGACTCTCGGGTTTGAGAGCGACTAGATAATGAGGTAGTCTCTCAGGTTTGAGAGCGAAAAAGGGTCCATTCATTCTTAGAGAGGTGGGCGGGATTCCGTTCGCGACGGTTTTCTGAAAACGGCGCACTGAAAAATGTTAAACCCGTGAGGCGGAGGCTGCCATGGCTGGGGACGGTCCACACAGCAGTGTCGCATGAGGCTGCTGGAGGATGAACTGACAATGATGTCGGGGGAGGGAGGGATGACGGCCACCTACGGCATCATCGTTGAGCCATGCGCCTCTGCATGGCTGCACTGCGGCTGTGGGCAGGTTGGCATCGCCAGAGCTGCATCCTCTGTTGGTAGTCATGCACTGGCAGTGCATGACCACGAACAGACAAAACATCCGTCAGCTTAGCACTGACGCACATCACCTTGAACTCACGGTACACTTCCAAACGCGCGCTACGACAAAGCATGTTTCAAGAGGTGCACGGGTCGGGAATTTTACCTGAGCACCAAATGAATCCAAGACGTTTGAACCCAGCCCCCCAAAGGAACCCTTCACGACAACCAATGGCACACCTGGTTCACCGAGTGAGCATGTATGACCTTAAGATCATGGCCCACCACACATCAACATTTCAATTTTCCAGAAAGACATTGTTGGCAACTTTTACACCTGTCCCAGCTTGCGGAGGGTGGAAAAAAGTATCCTGAACGTTTTGTTATTGTGTGATACACTTCTGAATAGTGTTATGATTCTCTCAGGATGTACCTCATATGCTTTCTGAACCCACGAAGTTCTTGGCAAGGCTTCTTCATTACCATTTACACGCGTTGCGCTCGACATGTGCTTAAGGTTATGCCTCATTCTCATCCTCGTAGTCATTGTTTGCACTCAACCAATCACAAAATTTTCATCAAACTACGCCTATTGTTTTTAGGAGTCACAGGGATTTGGATAGAGCTCTATGGAATTGTACAAATCTGTAGAAGTCTAATGGAGTTGTGCGGAGTTGTACGCAATTCTGTAAAGTTCGAATGAGCTGTATACTTACTCATAACTACAAAGAAAACAAATGTGAGATTTTCTGAAAACTTCTCTCGTATATTCCAACTTTGAACCATGAACACTTATGCACGCATGAGACCACCAAGAAATCTGGGTGATCCACTCCTCTTTCCTTATGCCCAAACCAATTACAAGATTTCCATAAACATCCAGAGATACACATACATTTCATTGGTAAAATAACCTAAACCCATATTACAACATCCTCCATGTACAAATGGAACAATTACACACGCTGTAATCGCAGCGACCCTTCACGCAGCCACGGCCGCTAAGAAATTTGTGAGTATGATGATCGAAGTCTCTAAAGTTAGTATGGTGCACCATGATGTCGCGCATTGTGCTTTACCCTTTTGACAATTCATTTTGTTCTTTTGCATCACTATTGGTGTCCACGGATATGTAGAATGATGAACTCCATATCTATGTTCATGTGGTTGGGCGGTGAATACACGAGCTATGGCAGTCGGCTACTCAGTTCATCGTTGCTCGAGTCTTTGGCAACATTTTTTTTGTCTCACCCCAAATGGTTCAAAACTCGTGATGTTTTCTATCAACAGTATGTCACTCAACCTTCACAATGCAATAAGAGATGTGAGAAGTTTGCCGTACATGATTTGGAACAACAACCTTAACATCTTGCCTGATGTTGATGAATTCCAAGAGATCGTGGTGGTTGGTGCTTGATCGCAGAAAATTCCATGAGATTCACACAAATTCCATGACGAATGTGCAAACAACTTACTGGCATGACCAGTTTGGGCACTCGTCTGCGGTGAAGGCCATCAATACCTTTGTCGTGTGGAGCCATGATTTCCTATCTCTAGTCAACCATCCATCATGGTCACTTACAACAGTGCTAAGGAAAATATTTGAGTTGGATAACTTGGCTGAGAAATAACCTTCTTGTTCCCTCGGCGGCGATGGTGGTGGTAGTTAAAATGAAATGAACAATCTAGGGAAATCAGTCAACAACCATGAGGATTGTGTGAAAACCAACTGGTGTGATGAGAAAACCCAACTTACAATCAATGGATATCTCTGACCAAGGCTTGGTCGGTACTAGAAAAGGTTGAAGCAAGCCTTAGCGAATGGTGCGCTAGGGATAGAGTAGCCTGCAAAAATTGGAAGATTTTTTCTAAACAGACCCCTTTTTTTCTCAAGAACTTCACGATTTCTTTGTGTCTTGTCATTACAAAACTTTCAATTTTAATTGGTATGATAGCAATCCTCCCCATCATTCATTGGATTTTTGTTCTTGGTGGTACGACAACCAGGTAGGCGGATCTCGATCGCCAATGGGAAGCGCTGAATTACAACTTGGTCGTGATTTTGCTGTGAGGTGTCTCTCAGCCATGTGCAACCAGTACTTCCATGAAGCATTCTCATTTAATCTGTTGAGCATTGATCGCGGCCATTAGGTCAACTGAGAGTAGCCAACAAACTTGTTTTTGGACAAAGCATGGCAACCGCGCATCCAATTTCAAGAGTGACGTTCGCGAAGAGATTGAAATCAATCTCCACACTCGCTCGTCGTGAGGATAGTGATCCCTTGCAAGGATCGTGATCGCGCGATGACCTCATTTCCTTTTCTTCTCTTACGCACAACTTTTATACTAGGATTAGGGATTTTCAGTGTTTTTCATGAGCGGAGCCCATGCAAAACAGAAAAGCCTATATCCTTATAAGGGATTGATGCTTTTGAAAAAATGGGGTATTCATCTCTCAACTGTAATAGAGCAAGAAAACCCTTGTCAGTTTTTTCACCATAAGTAACTTCCATCTCCCTTTTTTGCACACCACATTCAAACCCTACCCCGACATACATTTAGGGTCCACATGTTTACTTTTGCATGAGCACCTACTGGATCCTGCAATGATTGGCCCAACAGGTTCCCTTGAAACGCATGGGAAGGCTCGGACCTCCCAAAAAAGTCATGCACAAATCCCACCTCAAACAATCACAAATACCTGAATAAAGGACTTTCCTGTTGTAATCCAACGATTCTGACGTCAACACTTTGACACAACATGCATGGTCACATTGACTCAATGCAAGATTTGCGACAAACCTCCACTTTGTTGCAGATTAGGAGCATGGTTTGTCCCACAAGGGGCATGGTTGTATCTTCTTTAACAAACGACAAGAACAAGGGTAGATTGCAAAAGTGTCCTTTGTTTTTCCTTTCAAAACTCAATCTTCCATCAGAACTTGGACTGAAGGAGCTCCATTCATTTTCTTTGTTGACAAAACAGATTGAACTGAGTCTTGAGATGTTTTAGGGCGTGGTTATTGGTCCAAACCATGTAACATCCATTGTGATTCATGCATGAATTGCTTCACTAATCTGTACGTAGACCTCTCGGAAGACATAGACGATGGCAAGTGCTAACCAATGAAGTGGATATCCCACTGTGGTTTGACGCATGTCTCCCTTCCATTTTTGTAGATCCTCTCACGTGGTAGCAGTGCGCAAACAGCTCCATTGGCAATAACCACCATCACTCATCTCGCTAGGAGTAATAGGCGTTCATTTTGAGAAGCACGAATTCTTCTCAGATTTAGGCAAACAAAACTTTGCTTTGGGAATTTACTAACTGATTCTCACTGCATGAGTGCATATGTAGCGTGAATATTCTTGTTTGGTCTAGTTTTCAAGGAAAACGGACGAAATCCAGGATTGGGGCCGTTGGTCGTGTGACAGAGCTAACTAAGGAAACTCCACTCCTTCGAGATTAGTGGAATATCCTGATTGGCTAGCAGATAGAGGAACAAGCCGCACAAAGGGAAGGAAGGTTAGTGTGGGAAGTCTCTCACCAAACCTCATCCTTGTTGTTCACTCAGTCAATGTAAAACTTCAGCTACAATCCTGGTGCTAACCGTTCCTTACATTTTTTTCCCTCTCACAGCGAAGCAAACACCCATGCTCAGGCGTTAAGTCTAGGTGTAATAGGCCCCCCACTTGAGTCCAATTGATGTGCTAGTCTTACATAGACTAGCACAACATCGTTTTTAGCTTGGTATCAGAGCCACAGTGTAACGTACACAGCAGAATGAGCACTTGCAGCGACATAAGCATAAAGTGCGAACCAACATTGGCAAATCCCCATGGACGTCAATGCAAGATAAAGTCTGCTGGAATGTTCTGGAAACGTCAGCCTCGCCTGGTGGGGAATTCAAACCGTTCCAGACATGGGGAAGATACTATGTGTTTTTTTCTGTGGTATTCATCTCCCTATGGTGGTAGCGTACGTGATCATGTGGCCAATGTAGAGCACCACGAAGCTAATGGTGGAGCCGATGCATGGAGCAAAACATCGCCACGTAGTGGGGATGTATCTTTGCTTCTTTATCTCTCATCCTTGCACTTTCCCTCCATTTTTCATGGTGTCCCCTTCCGCAAGGTCTAGCAAAACCTTCATGATCAGTAGCGGCAGGTGTAGCTGTTGTTCCAACATCAGCCAACAAAGCTACACAAAGGTTTTACAGGCTTTCATGCAGCTCCCTCCACCCTCACCGTTGCAAGGGTAAAGGGACTGCCTGCTACTAACCACCTTCCAAAAGAAAAGAACAAGGGGGTGGGTTTTTAAGTAAATATTTCAAAAGGGGGTACCAAAAAACAGGTAAGATGTTAACGCAATCAGTGTTTTTTTTCTGGCAGATTTGACTTGCCACCAAGCACCAGGCAATAGCTATTACAGGGAAGGCAGCAACGTTTTCTGTCAGCCACCATGGACGGATGAGGTATTGTTAGTGCAAGTTATTCCACCTTGGCTAGCGCAACGCCGACCACCACCCCGCGACCAAATGACCCTGACGCCGCACTTCAACATCAGGTTGACGACCCATGCAAACTAATGGCCACCTCACAATCTTCTGAGAAATCTACCTCTCTACAGCAGCTTCATCCTGACCTACCTGGCCCCACAGCCTGTGGCGCAGCCCAAATAGTAGCCTAGCAGAAAAACTAGCAACAGAAGTCCATCTCCAGTGTCCTTGGGTCTCTTCGTAGTGCGGCTGGCACTCAACGCAGGCCAAATGGTTTTGAAACACCCCATCCTGGCTCAAGGTGGGGTACCTCGCTTCCTAGGAGTTGTTTTTTTTTTCTCTTATAGGCTCAAGATGAGATTATTTAGCCCTATTACACCCTTGAAAAAAACTCCTCTGTCCCTGAGAAGCTGGTTGATGCATGCAGTGCAGCTAGGGTCCTCGCCTTCTCTGCACAAAAACTGTTTGCACATACCTCAAGCCCTTCATTAGCAATGCTACCGTTGGCACTGATCCTGATCCCTGCAAGGCATGAAGCACATTCACCTAATCTCACCACACTTCTGGTTGGGCCTCCATCAGTCACCTTCTAAAGGAATTCAACAACCTCACGAAGAGTGACTCCGAGTTTGTCCACGCCTACTGGCTCTGCACGTAGGATCTCCTCTGTCAGCTCAACAAGGCTGGTCCGCCTTTGGTGGTTTTCCTCAATACTTTCAATAACAATGTCACCTTTGACTACACAAGATCCATCTGACTTCGACCTTGACATTTTGGACCTCATGGAATCCAAGGGCACTTGGACTCCCTGCTTCTTTACATGGTTTTGAAGGGGAAGGAGCCAATTCAGGTATTCTGCCTGTAGCGTGGAGCCGGGTCAGCATTTGCAGTAGTCAGCTTTGATTTTTCTACACCTCCATCGTCTGAGGTCACTGGTACCACTGAAGCTACACAGGGTACACGCAGCATTGAGGGGGGTTTAGGAAAAAGGGGACGGGAAGGCCCAGCAGCCTTCCACTGTCAACTCCTCCAGTGGCAACATTCCCAACTGCCACAACTATAGCCAGCCGGGCCATGACTTGTACACCTGTGCCGTACCTTCTTGTGAGTCCTGCATCCTTGCAACCATGCACCACAAGCATGACCGGTGCTTCATAATTGCAGCAGCTTCTAGTGAATCCTCTCCTTGGTCAGCACCCACCTCAAACACTAACATAACAGCGGTCGCGATTGGAACCTCGGCCCCTCCTCGGACAATGTTTTCCATCAACTACTACATGAACTTCTCAATCGAGGTGGTCAACTCCATCCTTTCCATTTTTCAGCCTCTCGGCACCTCCCTCGAGCATAATTATACCCTCTTTTTGTGAGTGAAAACTGCTGAAAAATTTCCCCTCCGCATGCCCAAGTGCGGCGTTGGAAGGCGCCGATGAGCCGCCAGAGAGAGGAAAATCCTCGCCAGTGGATCTTGCAGCTCAAGGATTGCTCGGATGTTTGAATGAATGATTGCCCCAAAAATTTGACAAGTTGCTGAATCCGGTGGAAGTTGTTTCACTGGAATCAGACAAGTGTCGAGGGAGATATGGTCTTCCAAAATTGAGTTGTGCGCAGTGGCTCTGAGAGCTGGCCGCGACTCGAGTTCTGGTGGATAATCGACCGGACCAAGTAACAAAAGTACCATCTGGAGATTTTGCTCCGGAAGGTCTGCCGAGGCGTCCGGTGGATAATCCACCAGATCCTGTAGTGCAATTTGTTACTGAGGAACTTGACCAAAATCCTGGCTCGTCGTCCGAAACTCAGAAGTATGCCTTGTTACTCGGGGTCTCCGTCAAAATTTTGACTGCAGGTCCGCGGACAGGTTTCGAACCTCATCTCACCCCATCACCAAAATCGACCCAAAAGTGGGGAAGGTGTGTGGAAACAGTGCAGGGGACCCCTACACCGCGTGCAATGGGATCTGCGCCTTGGGAAAGGCGCTTTGCACGTGAAGAAAGGCGCCACGGCGTGTCCGCACCATGGAGGCGTTACGCGTTTCTGTGGTGGGTAAGACCTGCGCTTCGACAAGCGTAACTTGGGCTGCGCTTGGCTAAATCGCGGGCAGTTTAGTGTGTTGGAAAGCTCATGACTAGCACTAAAACTTTTTTTATCATGTTCATGTTCACAAACTAATACAAAATGGCGCTATTCCCTTCGCAAACTGACTGTCTCTAAATTCTTGTTCACATAGCGTGGGGCGACCAGAACGCTCACGCTTAGTCTCAGATTCGCCCAAAACAGAAGACATGGACAACTAAAGACGATCAGACAAATGTCAGGACCGTACCACATGGATTCCCTGACAAAGGGTTATGGGCCCACTACTTTGATAGTCTCCAATTTTCACGTCGTCCGTAGCGCATGGGATCTTCATCTTGGACGTCGCCGTGAATTTCTGAGAATCCTTCGGAGTAGAATCTGTGTGCATGGCACAGAAGGAGACGTAACCCATTCAGAAGTATGCGAGCGGCCCAAGCTTTGGGCTATGGAGGTGGCAGTTTGAAGTGCGCCTCACGCATAAGGGAGTGCTGGACGTCATGTTGGGAAAGGAGATGCTCGCAGAGGCAACTGTTGCGGACGCAGAGAAGCAGGCCTTTGAAAAGAAGAACACAGAGGCACTCATGCTCCTGGTGTCTGGGACAG
Organism: Penium margaritaceum; assembly: GCA_023375785.1. Taxonomy (NCBI): domain Eukaryota; kingdom Viridiplantae; phylum Streptophyta; class Zygnematophyceae; order Desmidiales; family Peniaceae; genus Penium; species Penium margaritaceum. Next base: position 52,996 of record SZWC01011204.1, on the reverse strand, counting down.
TCGAGTCATAGTGGGGCATCTTCCAAGGCTGCAAGATGGCAGCTGAAACTTGGCAAAAACTCTGCGCCATCCACCAATCCAAGTCGCTTGCTCACAAATCTTCATGATGAAGCGGCTCCTTATGCAAGAATCGAGGAGGGAGATGATGTCATCTCCGCCATGCAGCAGATCGGGTTGCTTGCCTCACAATGCAACGACGTGGGGTGGAAAATTGACATGCAGGTGTAGGCGATGGCCCTCCTCATGACCCTCCCTAACATTTGAGGTCCACTCATCACCATTCTTGAAGGATGGTCGGAGGACAAGTTCACCTATGGCACGGTCGCAGAGTACATCCACAATGAGTCCTCGTCTTCCTCATCTGCCCTTATCACCAAAACGTGTGGTGGCAGAAGCGAGGGCAGAGGAAGCGGCGAAAAGGGTGGCAGCAAGAAAGGTGCCAAGAAAGGTGCGTGCTGCAACTGTGGCAAGGAGGGCCATTGGGCCCGTGAGTGCCTGGAGGAGGCGAAGGCTGTCGGCAAAAACACCAAAGGCAAGGAGCTCCTCAACGGCAACAAGAACCACTTCCTCAAGAAGGCCAACAGGTGGTGCCTGGATTCCAGGGCCAAAGAGCACACCCACATCGAGAAGGTGGGGTTTGTCACCTACGAGAAGTCCTCCAAGTCAATGGTGGTTGCGAACGACAAAGTCGAGCCGGTGGCCGGCCAAGGTGATGTGGAGGTGGAAGTCGTGGTGGGCGATAAGAAGGAGCTACGTACAATTCGTGATGTGCAGCATGTCCCCAGCCTGGCTGACATCTTGAGTTTCGGCCGCTTGACGGATAAGGGATATGAGGTGCTCTTTCGCAGGAAAGGCGAAGTGGTGCACATCAATGGCGACGGCGAGGTCGCGCTGGAAGCAAAGCGCGAGGGCAATCTCTACATTGTGGAAACCAAGGTTGTCTGCGCGGCATCAGATGCAACAGACTCACAAGAGCGCGTCGTCAACATGGCCAAGGGAGGAAGCATTGATCTGGAGCTCTGACACTGACGGTTGGGACACTTGGTGCCTGCAACTGTAGAGTAGATAGCGAAGCGTGACATTGTGTGTGGCCTTGTCAGTAGCGGTGCAACAGACGCAGCAGCAGACGTAGTAGCCCACAAACAGTGCAAGCCTTGCATTTTGTGCAAGGTGCGTTGCAAGCCATTCAACGAGAACGAGGCTCGCGTAAAGGACCTGCTAGAGGTCGTGCACAGTGACGTGTGCGGACCATTCAAAATGCCGTCAGACAATGGCTTGAGATACTTCATCACCTTCATTGACGAGTGCAGCAGAAAACTCTACGTGCACTTCATGAAGCGCAAAGGCGAGGTCCTGGACCGGCTGAAGGAGTATGTCACTGCGGTGGAGAGGCAGACTATCTGAAAGATCAGAGCGCTACGCAGCAACAATGGCGGAGAGTACATGGGCTGCAACGGGTAGATGAAGCAGTAGGGCATCAAGTGGGAATCCACTACGCTGTACTTGCCACAATCCAACGGAGTGGTGGAGCGGGCGAACCAGACGTTGCTAAACATAGTGCGAACAATGCTTGTGGATTCGGGGTGGCCGCGAGGGTTCTGGGCGGAGGCTGTGCGTATAGCAAGCTACACCATCAACCTCATCCAGATAGCAGTGCTGAAGGGCAAGGGTAGCTGGAAGACACCACAAGAGGTTTGGAGCGGGCGCAAGCCAAACGTGGCGCACCTGAAAGTGTTCGGGTGCAAGGCGCATGTGATGGTGTAGGCATCGCAGCGATGCAACAGCAAGCTGGAACCTCCGGCAAAGTCGTGCTTGTTCCTCGGTTACGAAAGTGCGCAAAAGGCATATCAGCTCTGGGACCCGCGCACGCAAGAGATCATCCGTAGCCATGATGTCTAGTTTGACGAGCAGTAGAGCTTCAGCAGCAGCAACAACAACATGGGCATCGGGAACACACCAAAACAGGAGGAGTGGTTCTAGCTCCTAGACTACAAGGAGGAGTCGGCTGACGCGGAGGTCCAAGATGCGGCATTGGAGCATGGTGGTACAGCAAGTGCAGCTGCCGACGCGAAGGACTCCGACAATGATGCAACTAGGCTGGAGATCCGGCGGAAAGATCCATCAAAGGAGGCACCACGGGTGCCAAAGAGCACAATCCTGGCAGAGTTCGCATCGGGCGTCGGAGAAAAATCCTCCAGACACTCCACCCGTCCGGTCGATGTTTCGCCGGAGCGGGAGAGATCCTTGAGGAGCCATCCGGTCAATCATTAACCGGAGTAGGGAGAGTCAGAAGGATCGTAGCAGAGTGACGAGATGCCACCAAAACCGTTGCACTGCAGCGGGAGGCAGCGGAGAGTGGGGAAGCGTTTCAACGCAGGCACCGGTTGATCGATCGGCATGATGCGGTGCATGTTGGCTGCATCAACAGAGCCCACGACCCTGTCAGAGACTCTTGCGCGGCCCGAGGGGAAGCAGTGGGACGCCGCCATCAAGTCAGAGTTGGCGTCCATTGCTGAAAATGACACGTGGCAGCTGGTTGACAGGCCAAAAGACGCCAAGGTCATTGGTTCCAAGTGGGTCTTCAAGACCAAAATCATGAAAGAAGGTATGGTGGACAAGTACAAGGCGCTGCTCGTGGCAAAGGGGTATGCACAGCGTAAGGAAAAGCAGTACAATGAGACGTTTGCCCCCGTTGCCAAGTTCACAAGCATCCGGGCGATCCTTGCGGTTGCAATCACAAAGGATATGGAGCTCCACTAGATGGACGTAAAGACGGCCTTCCTCAACGGCATCATCGAAGAAGAAGTCTACATGGAGGTGCCGGATGGGGTGGAGGCACCAGAGGGCAAGGTGTGTAAGCTGCGAAAGTCCTTGTACGTGGGAAATCAATCGCCCTGATGTCGGCACCAACATATGGACAGCTTCATGGCACAACTCGACTTCAAGCGATATGAGGTAGATCACAGTGTGTACGTGCGGTGCAACAAGAAGCTCCATCAGATCGTTTGATGATCTGACCTTGTGCTCCTCATACCTGTTGAGCCTACAGCAGCTGAAAGAGCAGCTGAGAGGCAAGTTCCAGATGTTGGACATTGGGGAGCTGGAGTTCTACTTCGCGGTGAGCATTAAGCGGAACTAGAGGGCACGCACACTTGAGCTGGGGCATGCCAAATACGTGGCCAAGGTACTGAAGCGGTACAGTATGGAGGACTACAAACCAGCTCATAGACTTGTCTCCACGACCTGTGATCTTAGAACGGCAATGGCGCCACAAACAAAAGAAGAGCGGGAGGACATGGCAGAGGTACCCTACCAATTGGCGGTGGAAAGCCTCATGTACGCCATGGTGGCGACTCGACAGGACCTGGCCTACGCGGTGGGCCAAGTGAACAGGTATGTGGCCGGTCCAAGGCCACTTCACTTGCAGGAGTTCAAGCGCATCCTCCGCTACCTGCAGGCAACGCGGCACGCGCGCCTGAGGTTCGACGACAAGAGGCAGGCGGACCCCTTGTGTCTGTTATGCTACACGGACATAGACTATGCTGCGGATGTGGACAAGCGAAAGTCCATATCCAGCTACAAGTTCTCCCTCGCTGGTGCAATGGTCTCGTGGTGCAACAGGAAGTAAGACTATGTCGCCACCTCCACAGTGGAAGCAGAGGACATTGCGCTATCCGAGGCGGTCAAGGAGGCGGTGTGGCTCTGCAAGTTGTTGGGGGAGCTGGGCTTGCAATAGTAGGAGCCTACGGTGGTGCAAGAGGACAACATCGGATCCATCTTGCTGACCAACAACCCAATACAGCAAAGGAGGACGAAGCACATTGACGTGTCTTATCACTGCAGCACGCACAACATGCTTGCGCATTGCTTGACCCAAGCGTAGCCCACAGACCGGCACGTGATGAGCGTGGCTGGGCTTGGGATGACCAGCTACGATACGCTGGAGGACGCAGCGGAAGATGAGTGAGAGCAAGCACGAACAATGGGCATGGAAGGTGCAAGGGGGAGAATGCTGAGAAATTGCCCCTCAGCATGCCCAAGTGCGGCGCCGGGAGGTGCCGACGAGCCACCGGAGAGAGAGTAAAATCCTCGCCGGTGAATATAGCGGCTTGAGGATTGCTTGGATGATTAAATGGATGATTGGCCCTGAAATTCGATGAGTCGCTAAATCTGGTGGAAGTTGTTTTACTAGAATCGGACAAGTATCAAGGGAGATATGGTCTTCCAAAGTTGAGCTGTGCACGGCGCCTCTGAGAGCCGGTCGCGACTGGACTTCTGGTGGATAATCGACCGGACCGAGTAACAAAAGTACCATCTGGAGATTTTCCTCCGGAAGGTCTTCCGAGGCGTCTGGTGGATAATCCACCGGATCCTGTACTGCAGTTTGCTGCTGAGGGACTTAACCAAAATCCTGGTTCATCGTCCGAAACTCAGTCGTACATTTTGTTACTTGGGGACTTCATCAAAATTTGGACTATATGTCCGCGGACAGGTTTTGATCCTCATCTCACCCCATCACCAAAATCGACCCAAAAGTGAAGAAGGTGCGTGGAAACACCTACACCACGTGCAATGGGCTCTGCACCTTGGGAAAGGCGCTTCGCACGTGAAGAAAGGCGCCACGGCGTGTGCGCACCATGGAGGCGTTAGGCATTTCTGTGCTGGGTGATATCTGCGCTTTGGCAAGCATAACTTGGGCTACGCTTGGCCAAATCATGCGCAGTTTGGTGAGTTGGAAATCCCATGACTATCCCTAAAAATGTTCTGATCATGGTCATGTTAAAAAACTAGCACCAGATGACGTTATTCCCTTCGCAAACTGAGTGTCGTTGAACTCCTGCTCACATAGCGTGAGGCGACGAGAAAGCTCATGCTCAGTCTCAGATTCGCCCAAAACAGAAGACGTGAACCACTCAAGACAATCAGACAAACGTCGGGACTGCACCACGCGGATTCTCTGACACAAACTGGAGGCATTCCTCCGTATCCCTCCTTGTGAGCCCTATAGAAGTACAAGTTGTATGTCTTGCTCTCAAAAGGTTATAGATAGCTATCAGAGTGAGACTGCTCTTTGTAGTGACCCTCCTGTGGATTCTCATTATGTTCCAATCTCTCACCTGGATAATGTTGCCTGGCTTGATGGCTGGCAGGCTCACTTTCCATCCCAGTCTTGGGCGCAGTGTCCGTTGCTTGCGTTCTGGTAGGTCGCTAAGTGCAACATGATCGAGTCTGTTAGTAACCCTCATGACACCTAGATTGTCATCTCCAACCCTGAAAACTACATGATGCTCTGTTGCCAGGCATTCAGCATGCTTGGCCTGGTTGCTGACATCCAGAGTGTCCCAATTGGATCTGTTCAGGTGCCTCTTGTCCACGGTTTTGGTGTTGTTCATTTCCAGGGTCAATCTGGTGACGTCTACGTGACCAATTTTCTGTGTGTTCCTGGCCTTGAGCTCCTCCTTTTTTCCATCACTCCTCTCGACCACACAAGCAAGGATGTCCTGCACTCCTACGATGTTGGTACAGTCTCTCTCCATCCATGTGGTCATGTGATATTGCATGCAGTGTCCTTTGACAACTTGTGGTGCATCACTGATCTGTCCTCCATGTCCTCACCTCTATCCTCAAATGGGGTGCACGTCTTTGTCACGAGCACCCTATCAGTATAGCATATCCAAGTCATGCACTACCACCTCTACTATGTATAGATCTTTGTTATTTGAAGCATGCTTTTTCATGCAGTCTGTGCTTGGCCTTCACTCCACCACCTTTCAATGGCCTAATGAAGTGGAATACATCTAGTATGCTCAGGGCAAGATGCACCAGTTGTCTTACCTTGTCTCCTCGTCTCCGGTCTCATACCCACTCAAACTGGTCCACTCTTACCTTATAGGTCCTTTGCCAGTCAATTCCACTGTGGAGCTTGGTTTCCATGTCATCACCCCTACAGGCGACTGTTCTCGTTTTTGCTGGGCACGTTGCCTGTGATAAAAGAGCAAATCAGCTCCTGTGATTCGTGAGTGGCTTCTCACAGCCGAGAATAAGTGTGGTCGTCCCTTTCGTTGCTTCCAATTGGACCGGGATGGTGAGCTTATGGAGGAGACATATTCCTTCCTAAATAGCTAGGGCATCAGACACCAGACCATTGCACCCCAGACACCTTAAAAAAACAGTGTCTATGAGGGCTGAAACCACACTGTGGCTGAAGTGGTTCGCAGCATGCGCATTGATTCTGGTCTGTCCAAGGGTTTCTTCTTTGATGCCATGTCGTACGTGACCTGGGTCCTGAACAGAGTATTCCACTGTCCTCTGCCTAGGCTTGTAACACCCTTCTAGCATTGGTGTGGGTATTGCGTAGTTCTTCATCATGCGCATGTCTGAAGTTGTGTTGCCTACTTTTGGCTTCATGAGGAACAGAAGAACAGCAAGCTGCCCCCCCACACCCCCCATGGCCAACCTTGCACCTTTCTCTGTGTTTCCTGTCATTGAAGGACCACACTGTTTTGGGATCCTTTCAAGCATCGCATCATCGATTCGCATGGTGTTGCATTATTTGGGGAGATTTTCTATGCAACTGTCCATTTTGGAATCCTTCCAGGCCTTCCTTCCCCATTGTGTGGAGGAGATACTGAGTTGGTGCACAAATTTGCTTCCTGGCCATGAGTATGCAACGTCTCTGGTTGATATGTGTCGCCCCCAACACCTTTTTCTCTCTGCTCCTGCAAACACACCTGACACCCCACCGCACGACGATCTCTATCCTAGTCCGCCTCTCCATCCGTGGATGGAGGTCCTTTGTAGACCAGGCATCTGAGCCAACCACTTTTTCCGCTCACCCAGGCAATGGACTCTGTCGTTGTGACTGCTGACTCCGCCAGACAATCAACTAGCTGAGGTATGGATAATCAAGGTCATTCTATACACTGTCAAATGAGTGTATAGTTGTGCATCATCATGTAAGAAGGTTACATGAAGTTTCTAATGTGTTTTTTCTGTGGAGTGGGGATGACGGTGGGTACGTAAGATGAAGTGTATGGGGTGATGGATGGAAAATTAACAAGTCTACAATGCTAGGGATAAGAAGTGCAAGTGGAGGTGAAGGAGGATGGAGGGGGTGTGTATGTGGTGATTTCATGGGGGAGTGTATGAGTTGATGGACAGGAAATCAATACAAGTGTACAATGCTATGGATCAGATGTGCAAGAGGGGATAGAGAGAGAAGGGAGGGTGTACTTGTGGTGAGTGTATAAGGGAGTGTATGGCGTGATGGATGGAAAATGAACACAAGTATGCAATGCTGCAAATCAGGTGTGCAAGTCGAGGTGAAGGGAGAAGGGAGAAGGAGGGGTGTATGTTTTGAGTTCATGCAGGAGTGTGTGGGGTGATGGATTGAAAAATACATGTACAATGCTATGGATCAGATGTGTAAGTGGATGTGGGGGGAAAAGG
>SZWC01011204.1:16887-36951 GCA_023375785.1 Penium margaritaceum | reverse complement strand
CGTGTGTGTGTGTGTGTGTGTGTGTGTGTGTGTTTGTGTGTATTTCATGAATCTGTATCCACGCTTACCAAGATCTCGGCCCAACTGCGATGGAAATCTGTCCATACGCGGAAAGGAGACAACCACTATTCTGCAACACATACACTCAGTAGGTCACACCCTTCCCTCAATGAGCCTGGTCTTGTCTCCCGTCCCCCCCACCTCCCACTCTCTCCTACATGGATTTTGAGGTGATTGAGCTTGAGCTAGAAGCCCAAGTACTTCTCATCGCCCTGGACCAAGGGGAGAAAGAGAGTCTAAGGATGTCTCATAGCAAGGTCCCAGTAGTTGTGCTGGACAGACACCAACTTCTTCCAGAACCTGCCTGACTTGTGAATGGCAGACTTACGTTGATTTAGACATATGGACCAGAAAACTCTCACATCTTGCTTTTGCCACTTCTTAGTTTTAGATTTTCATCTGACGACGGGCCTTCAGAGAAGTCTCTACAGTGCAAGAGGCCTAGGGTGTTTTACCACCTGGATTTTAGTACGATTTCAGAGGCCCCGGCTGCTGTCGATGACTGTTCCATTTTCAGCCGCATGACCATTAGATAGTTGCGGAAAGAAAATACATGGTTCACAGCACATTGTGGACAGTGGAAGGACAAAGGTTTCCAGTGGCTACTCAGGGCGCACGTGACCACACAGGGGGACCACCGTCATTGGCTCAGAGTTCATGGATGGATATTGTGTGCCGGAAACTGGCTGTGAAGACCTGGTCAATACAGTCAAGTTGGTCTGCTAATAGACTGATTTCATATTGAAATGCAACTCCACTACCAACATCAAGAAGTTGGAGGCAGTGGTGAGGGAAAGTACCGGAAAGGAGGTTGGCCGGAACACACTTTATTGAGCCAAATCACTTTCTCAAGAGAAGATTCTGGGCTCCAATGTCATGGCCTGGATTCTGGTTCCTGTGCATTGCAAACGAGGTGCTTCCTTAATGTTGTAAGAGTTGGTTCCAAAAACTGTTTTCATTGCGTCCGTACTATCAGCGCACTAACTCCAGTCTCTGTCCTGTCCATTTCTTGCAGCTCACTCGACTGGATACACACAAACGCATGTTGTAGCAGAGGCCACTGCCAAAAACTTGTTTTAGCCAGCTTTCATCATTCCTGGTGTAAATGTGAGGCTTTCAACATGCTCGTCATTTTTTTACAATGGACGGGACACATCTGAACAACTGCCACAAAGAATTTTTGTTAATTGCCCCATTTGTTTACGCAAATGGCAACGCGTTCGTGATGGCGTGGGCTATGGTACAGGTACGTAACATGGAAAAATGGGTGCTGTTTTGCCTCCACCGTGCCCCTACCTATCCAAGCACTGCACAGGAAGGTGCCATGGTCATACCAGACCATGGTTAGGGGCTGGTGAACTCTGTGGCCGTAAAATTACCTGGTGCACATCACACCTACTGCGCCCAACATGTGCGGCAGAAGGTGCAACAGAAGTTTGGTAAGAAGGCTGGATATTGGTTCAAGCACCTTGTGCACGCACTCAAGGAGGCCGAGTGGCACCGTTGAAAAGAGCATGTGAGGATCTTCCACGGCAGGGTGGCTGCATACCCGTTTGGCGAGGGAGGCATACGCGTAGAACAGTGGGCATGGTAGTACTGCCCAGCCGGCCGTGGCAAACACACAACCTAAAATTCCACAGAGTCTATCAATGTGCACATTGTTGAGTTTCAAAAACTATTTGCCGTCTACTGTTTTGTTTTACCATACACGTGGGCACAGTGTCTTCGTGCAGATCAGTGTGTGCTCAGCAATCAGGAAAGGGCTCACTCACTCCTGCTTCTGTGAAGCATCTTTTAAACAGCACAGTGTACAGTCATGATGACGACGTCCTAGAGGAAGGTCCAAGAAATGCCACACTGACAGGCTCCAACAACGTGGAGTGACGTGTGAACATGCAGGAGCGCTCATGCAGCTGTGGGACGTGGAAGGATTGGGGTCAACATGGTGTGCATGCGTGCATGTTTCTCTAATCCAAGAGCAAGAACCCGGAGCCATTGTGAGACGTCAGCCACACATGCATGGCCTACAGAATGATGTACAACCACCCCACGTCTGGGGTCATTCCTGCTAACCCTCACACCTCCAGGAGATTGGCAGGACTTGTGGCATCAACCCAGCCCAAAGGAAGAATGAAGGAATCCGCGTAGTGCCCGCATTGACCATGAATGTAGGATGCACAAGAACTACATCTGCCCTCATTTTGGGGTGAAGAGACACAGACAAGAATGGGCAAGAACAAGTCCACAGTTAGGCACCCAGCTGAAGCAGCAGAAAACGTTGGTCATGTCCCAGATTTTTTGGTAACCAGTACACGTGGAGCCACTTCATCCAACAGTGCTGCTGGTACACAAGGTTTCCATGCCACAGCTCCTACACCCCTAGACCTGAGTTGGGGCTGGAGTGGACCATCACACAGCCGGACGACAAGTGCTACAGCAACCAGATCAGCAGCAGCAGCTAAAGCCACAGATGTGGTACTTGCATCCAGATCAGCAGTTGCTTGAGCAGCAGACGACAAGTATGACCCAGCAGCAGCGGATTACGACTCTGCACAGGAGGAGATCTTCAATGCAGAGAGGTACATTCTGTCAGATTCAGATGGAGAAGAGGAAGATGAGTACAGATTCGATGACCCACGATAACTGAGAGAGTGGGAAGAACATAATGTGCTGGAGAAACAACAGGAAATAGTGTTCAAGGGATTGGATGACAAAGCTGTTGCAGAGTATGACGATGACTCAAAAGTTGAGTAATGGGTGATTTGAAACTTTATCCTTATGTTCTCTTTCTTCTTACATGGTATTCCAAAACCTCCACTAATCCTTTTTTTCTTTTTTTCTTTTTTTTTTGCTTTGATGTAAATACTATCAGATGATGGAAGGAGAAGACGCTCATGCAATCAGAGTAGAGAATTTCATGTAGCCAATAGGCAGCTTCTTCCCTTTGTTGACGAGTAATGATGATCATTGAATGGTGCAACATGCTGCTGGTCAGAGAGGGCCGGTTTATGTTTTCTCAAGTCTTTATCTGTCTCCACACTGTCTACCATGGACTATGAAATGAATTCCATCTTTTTTGTCTGTAAATTCATGAAAATGCATTGTTTAGTGAATAAGACTCATAAGATTCTCCATGTCAACAATCAATAGAAGATAAATGTGTTGCCCAGTTCAATCCTTGACATGGACAGTTTTATTATGACGAGGAGCTAAATGATGTGCGTCCAGCCTTGTCTAAATCTGAACTCCTACTGCATTCGCCATCCTCTTTTTCACTTATTCTTTTGTTCCAAGTTAGACTTGCACAACAGATAGTCCGACCAAAGGTGTCCCAATGGACTACTCCACTGTCAAGGTCGGCCAAGCTATTCTTACGGCTTTCCTAGCTGGAGCTGGCTCAACATACTCGCTGATGTAAATTGGAGCAGCAATGCGTGCAGCCCATGTTGTCATGACGTTCATGTGTCCATGTCCACATAGCCACAGCCTTGACAACAGTGGTGTCAAGGCTGAAGACAACAACATCTCCTACAATGTGATTGAAGACGACTCCGAATACTACACTCATGATGAAAACACATCATCTACAATGAGCAATCAGTTTTGTGATGTTAATGGAAGATTTAGATGTGACCAATCCCATCTGTGTACATTTTGTGATGGCTTTGCGTGGATCTACTCACTGTCTCCTCATGTGCAAAGGTGTATGGTGCACGATACACCAGTATTTGGCACAGTGCATTGTGCTATACAATGTACTAGTGTGCAAATCTTTAAACAATGTCCATACATGCAAGCCATCACCGTTTGCTCAGTCTGGGTTCACATTCCATGTAAAGCAACATTGTTGCATATTGGACATACCATTGAAAAAACAAACACACTGGTCATGCAATACCCTGATCAAGAACTTGACGAATTAAGCAAAATTCATCATTCTAAACACACATGTGCAATGAAATTGACATTTTTCTCAACACTTACTTCATCGATCTTTCATGGTTCCCAGGTACCAGCAGAATTCTTTGTTCAGGGTGATGGTATGCGGTTTCAGATTACCCCGCACACAATCTTTCAATTGGCATTGAAGCATCGGAAACCCACCACTTCAAAGATCTGGGTCTGACCTTCCACTCTCACACCTGCTATGTCTGATGCCACTCGCGCACAGCCTCATGAGGTTCCTTTGGCCAAGTACATCCAGAATAGCAGGGCAGTGGCCACGCATAAGTCGTTCTCACCCCACGTAGCGCTTAAGACAGACGTGATGGGGATAGATGACTAGGATTACATCATCGGTCTGATTACGCACAGTGATAAAAGTTGTGGACTTTGTCAATGTTAAGTGTGCACATAGGGTTATGTTCATGGTGGCAACAACTTGGGTTGTGAGGTGGCAAACGGGGAGCCACAAACAGCAAACCGGAAGCAGCAATAATCATACTTGGGAAGTTGGCACATCCGCGGGACCACTAGCTGTACACATCATAATCCAAAGAATACCTATCCATGAAAACATGTGACCGAGGAATAAAAGGAAAAGGAAAACAACTAAAGCTATCTGAAGGGTGACGTACACTGCTCAAGTGAACAAATGATGCAACAATGAGCAACGGTTCCATGTTTTGCCTGGCGGGTTTCTTCATGTCCGCATATGGACATTTAGTCATAACATGGAGAACTTCTAGAAACACTGATTTTTTTATACATTGTGTGGACATGGGACAGAGTGTACAAAGCCTGGAAATGGCGCTAGTATAAAACCAAAAGCCAGAATTCCAGAACTTGCAGATTTGGCGCATCTATCAGGAAATCTGTGAATACGAAGCTGAACTCCTATGTGGCTGGTAGACCGAGTGACAACATCCACAGAGGTGAGAACCTTATGTTATTGTGGCAGCGATATCTCACCAAACCTCATTGTTTTTGTTTACTCAGTCATTGTTCACTTCATCTCCAGTTATGGCACTCAAGTTCGGTACAAGTTCTCATTCTCACTGCAAAGCAGCCAGCACTTTTCAGGTGCTAAGTCTGGGCACAGCACGCCACGCACTTCATTCCAAGTGCGTGAGGCAGCAGAGGATAGTCTTGTCCAGATAAGCAGCACATTGTTTGTAGCTGCAAAGACAATTTAGGTAGCTCCACACCTGATGAGTTGATCCCCTTTGTACCTACAGTTGACTGTGACCACTCAGTTGTGTCCATGCACGTGCACATCCCTCATGCGGACCCATGCATTGTATTTGTTGTTTCCAGACACTGACTTTGCATCCATAGGTTCAGAAGGTTCTTCAACCCGATTCATGTGCACTGAGTTATGGAAAAAACAGTGATTTTGGACCGGGTTTTAGGAAAAAATCACCCTGCCGCGTACATCATCTGTCCTGCACTGCTGCAGCTGTTCTTTCTTTGTTTTTTTCAGTTGCCAATATCCATTTCATTTTGAAGTTCTTGACGTTTATGCGACTATGCTTATCTCTCCTAGCCCAAACCCCTGTTGCGCTTGCACCTACCTTGCATGTAATTGCGTAAGCTGACTGGACTTCATTCTGTCTGCTAACATCAGCACATCCCTACTGACATCAACAAAGTGACTACTCACGTCATGAGTGCCTTAGCCTTTTGTTTTTTTACCGAGGAACCATTTTTTTCACTCTCTCAATCCCTAAAGAATGCTCAGGCGCTGACAGTGGAAAGGAGCCGGTGTACCCTTCTGCATCCTCTGCAACAGGCACAATGAGTCCACAATCGCAGGGAATCGATAACCTCCATCCTGCACATGACAAGATGCGGTGACAGTAGCAGGCTCAGAGTGGCACGTTTCAAGAGATCTTGGAGTTGTTGTGGGTGTGCTAAGGGATCTCTCAGCACACGCTGGATGGAGCCTTTGTAGGCATACCATCAGCCTAACAGTCCACCTTTCACATTTCAGCCAGGCAATAGCATTCCCCTGAGCAGGATGACACCCAAGATGCAGAGGAAACAACTGCAGATCCACATGCACAAGAGATTCATGTACTTGAGGAGCAGCTTCATCACCTGTGGCTAGGATCAGAGCCTGGCACACGAGTGCCATCAGTGCGTCGATGCTCCTTGAGACAGATGGAAGGGTTTTCTTTCAGAGGTGGCCCCCTTGATGGTGGTCTTGTTGTACCGCGAGCACCTTCAATGGAGGATGAGGTTGCCGTTCCCACGGAAGAGCGGCTGAAAGACTTTGAGACTTTTCCACTCCTTAACGTGAGAGAGGTGGGCTTCAACTGCTGGGTTGTGTTGTTTTGGGAGTGGGCTTACACGGAGATTGTCTGGCGCTAACACCATAGCCAGTACCAGACTGCTGATGCTCACCAGATCGGGGTTGCAGTGAGAGTGATGCGAGGCGTAGTTTACCCTGTTCCACAGGATGCAGTTGTAGTTCATGTCCCTTCTTGAGCTCAACAGGGACTAGGTCCAGGGAGGATTCTGAAAAGGGTTGGGAGTTGGCCCTGACAATGTTCACTGTGGAGACACATGCGACCAGGGCGGTCCGTCTTAGCGGGTTCCACTCTCTCTTTCAGGGAATCTCCAAGCTTGCAGCTGACTACTGGAAGTACATCATGCGCAATTACACACGTTTTGGGACTGGTGGTGGGACACTGCTAAAGGCCCCTAAAACTGCCATGCTAGAGGCGTATCTTGAGCATGCTGGTCTCACCTCCGACTCTGACTGTGTAGCTCTCTCTGAGGTGTCAAAGCCCCTTCTGCTTCTCACTTAGGCACATCACTTCTAGCCTACCGCCTCTATCTTACGGTGATTCTTTTTGCTTGTCAGAAAAGGCACAATTGTATGGTGAAAATTTGGTTTTTCTTTCCTCAATTTGGACGTGCTTTTTCTCTCTCTTTTTTCTTGTACAAAAACACGATTGATACTTCTGCATTCGCGAGTTCATCCCCAGCGGTGTGCATGCACATGCGAGATTCCTTGAGGATGCAATAAATGTTCTCCAGTGGGGGGATCACTTTCTTTTGCGTGTGAGCAATCTCGCAGATCACACCATGAGAAAGCCACCTCATAAAGTGGAAGTTGATCTAACGTGAGAAAACTGTTAGAGTGGACAGTATTTTACGAACAAGACATCAAAAAAGGCATGATTTTACTACAACCCAGAAATTTTTCACGGATGAATGGTGCCAACAGGGTAACTTCAGAGGAAATCAGCCAGGGAGGCAATCTACTTGCATCAGAAAAGTTTGATTGTTGCAGTGATGACTACAATACCTCCGACCCTCCTCATCTAGAAATCTGCCTCTACCACTCCATCCTCCTCTCTTTCTCCTCTGATTGGCCAGGCTTAGGACATTGCAGCAGCCACACATCGGAAGAAGGGGGAAGAAAGGGCGCAGTAAGGGAACAAAGCAGCCAGAGATTAGTGACAGTGAACGTTATGTCCAATACTACAACAGCGTGGACGCTCACCACTACACAGTGTGTCATAAACCCCTCGACTAGAGCAAGATCACACGGGGAATCCAAGAGGCACATGCGCAGCGGATATCTTCCAGCGCAATACAGGCGAGGCATGTTGCGGTTGCGAAAGCAACAGAGACACCCTCTTTCCCGGACAGCAACGGAGACCAGCATCCCTAGGACCGCACAAAAGCAAAGCTTCATGAGCTGCTGTTACTCTGAACTCAAGGAGGTTCGAGTGTACTTTCATAGCCGAGTAGTCCACAGTCATATTGCCCTGTCGTTTTTGTTTTCCATGATGACGCTTGTGGGGATGCTTCATTGGAGTGTGATGAATATGGGCCTGACAAGACCACTTGGCTTGATGAGTCACAGATTTGTGTTGTCTGTCGCTGTTTTGAGTCTTTTCCTGAGTGTCTAGGAGAGTCAGATTATTCTGTGGCATGTTGCGCAGTGTCAATGACAGGCCATGCGGCGAGAAACCTGAGTCATCGACACTGGTGCCACCCATCACATGATCTGCCATCATGGTGAAGTCTTTAATCTTGGTCCCCTTAGGTCTATTTGGTCCGTTTTCATGGGATCTGGTCAGACCTTGTCTGTCCAGGATGTGGGGATTGTGCAATTAGGTGGTCCGTCCTACCCCTAGAACATTTCCGATGTGCTCTTTGTCCCTGCTCTTGAGCTCAGCCTGCTCTCTTTTTGCATCATTCACCTGGATGTTTCTTTGTGTTGAGCCCTCTCTTGACTCTGCCATGGTTGTTACTTCCAACACTCATACCATAATGTTTCATGCCGCAGCAATGGATGATCTTTAATGTGTTTCTTGATGTGACCCCTCCGTCTCCTCCCCTTTGCCCCTAGTTTCTTTGTCATTGGTGTTCTCTCCCCTTAGCACCCTTTTTTGCTGCATCGAAGAGTTTTCCATGTGAGCTCGGACACTGTGTCCAAGCACATTTGAACACATCATGCCCTCAGTCTTGATGCAACTTCCTTCAAGAGCCGCCCCAGACTGAGAGTCTGTTCGTCATTTTGGATAAGATCTATCACTACACTTACCTTGTCTTCAATTCTTGGGTCTTGCGCCCGTTGGAGCTGGTGCATTGGGACCTCATCAGACCTATTCCAGTCAAGTCCCTCGCGGTTGAAATCAATACGCCTTTACCCTAACTAGCGACTTCACCCGGGTGCGGAGGATCCATAACCTCCACCACAAGAACGTTGTCGTTTTGACAGTGCACCTGTGGCTCGTGATGGCTGAGCGTTAGTCTCGTCACACACTCCACAGTTTCCAGTTGGATCATGGTGGTAACTTCATGGGCAAGATGGGTTCATCCTTTGTTGATCACGGTGTCTTTCACCAACTCTTTGCCTTTGCTATGCCCAAGCAAAATGGCATGTCCAAGCGTTGGAACCACACCATAGAGGATGTGGTTTGCGCCATGCAATCCGTCCCATGTGGTCTACATCCTTCGCTTCTCTTGCATGACGTGGGTTTGAAACTGCCCGCTGTATGGTCCCCTGTTGGGCGGTGTTCTACTCGAATAGTTGTGGTTTAGCCACCGTGCCAACTTTTATCCCGCTCATGTTTGGGGCTCCCTATCTTGCGTTTGGTACACCAAGGACAATCAGGGATCCAAGGTCTCACATCGGGGTCGCATGTGTGCCTTTCTCGGCATTCTATGGTCTAAGGCCAGACGGTCTTCGGACCCCGCTCGCTACCACATTATCGAGTCTCAAGACGCACTCTTGCTTCATGTTCTAAATTGCCGAGACCTCTTCAACAATCTGTCGCTAGCCGCTAACCACGTTCCCACTTGTGTGACTTTCCGGCGAATAGGGGAGTCTAGGCCTGTGGATGGGTCCATTTTGGCCTCCACACATGTGGTCCGGTCTCCAACCGATGAGGACCCGGCCATTATGGCCGTGAGACCAGTGGCCTCGTCTGTCCCTACGGGCACATCTGGTCCGGTCCATATGTCACACTCCACTCGCACACCTGGCCCTGTGCCTGCGTCACTGTCATGTTGCACACTTGGCCTTGTGCATGTGTCAGTCCCCACCCGCACACTTGGCCTTGTGCCTGCATGAGTCCCACCGACACACCTGTCCTGTGCCTAAGTCACTCCCCACTGGCACACCTTGCCTTGTGCCCGTGTCAGTCGGTGCCCGTCTTACCTTACCTGCATCCGTGCCTATTGCCTCGCATGTGCCCATCCATGCACCTCACCACATGCCTGCGAGTCTACAGCCCTTGCGGCTACATTTCCATCGGTTCCTCTGCAAACCCGAGGTGAGCACGTCGGACTCATGCTTCTTTCACAAGCCGGGGTGGCCGTCTTCGACCACTCGCCTCTTGCGCTCACCAAGTGGCTGACTCCCCACCTAGACGCCATGCTCGTAATGCTGAGAGTGGTGAGCCTGGCACAAAGGCCATTGCCCTAAGTGTCCAGGCGGACTACAATGAGGTACACCCAGTGTGCCCGGTATGAGCCACAATCTTGTCTCTCGTCAGTTCTCAGTCGCATGCAATGTCGTAGCCACCCTTGTCATGGTCAGATCCACACCAATCCGTGTGTAGTGGCCACCCAGACGGTCCCCCTCGAAGGAACCTCAACCAGGCACATTGAAGGATGAAGTATCGGTATCCGCGGTGTTTTGGCGGGCTTCTTATGAGGATGAGCTCAAAACCATCTGAGAGCATGGTGTCTACGAACATGTCGATCTTCCATGTATGCGGAACGTTGAACAGGCAAAGTGGGTATTCTCGAAGAAGGTGAAGCTTGACAGCTCACTGGGTTGTTACAGAGTTTGCTTGATGGCTAATGGATGAGGGTGTTGATTTCATTGTCACCTTTGCACCAGTTTGTTGGATAACCACATCTCGTGCTTTGTGTGGCGTCGTTTTCCAGTAGAACTTCAAGGTGAGTGGCACAGTTTGGTGCGCGTATAAGGCCTCCTATGGCTTCAAATTGTCACCCGGGTGTCGGAACCAGGAGGTCAATGGCAAATTGACTCGTGCAGGTTGCATTTAGAGTGGCGCCAATCCATCCCTCGTCATCCAGCGAATGATTGAACACTTGGTCGACATCTTGGTCTACATGAACGGCCTCCTACGTTGACGAGTTGAATGCCGCGAAGGTGGAAGATTTAGCACAACTGGGAAGACAGTGTAAGCCTGGAGCCTTGATGGGCATAGTCACACAATGTACGTGTTCCTATTGGCTAGCACTGTTGTAAGGTTTGCGCGTAGCTTGTTAGATATAGAGTAAATCACTCTGGGTGCTAGAGCGGATGAGACGATCTGGCTGTAGTGCGTGTTTCGTGAATTGCATCAGTCTCTGCCTTCCATCATTTTAAGTTGTGACAACCAAAGTGATCTTGCCATTACTGAGAACCTTGGTGTGTTTCATGCATGCACGGTGCACATTACTCAGGAGCATCACTTCGTGCGTGACTTGGTAGAGCGACACGTGATATCCGTCATCTCGGTCGACACGGACATACAACGGCCTGACTTCCTGACAAAGGAAGTAATGAGCGTTTCATGGTTTCCATTTGGTTCGTCGGGTTTCGACCCGTACTTGAAGGTGGTTGACATAAGGATGTGTGCTTATGGACTGTTGGGCACATTGTTTGGCACTCCTGTCGGTTATGCACGCCTATGGACGTGCGTATAATTGGAAATAATTTTAGGGCATGTAGGCCCATGCGCAAACGAACATGAGCTCTGTGTGTGAGTGCGATGCAAGATGGCAAGAATTTGGCTAAGTCTGGAACGCTGAATATAAAGAACAAGGAGAGAGTACAAATGAGCCCCTAGCAGGCTTAAGTAGGGGCGCCGGCAGCTAGCCGCACCGGGCCCCGTCACCCCCGCTGAGCCCAAACGGGTCAGCGGGGAGAATACACTGCGTACACCACGATAACAATAACGGTGGTCTCCTCGAGGCACCGGAACAGCTCTCCGAGTACCCGGGTCTCGACCACCGAGAAAATAGGAACAGTGTCAGAAAATCTCAGAATCAGCGTCCAGACATCACACACGGCTTTCCGAACATCGGAAGCCCCACAACAGCCATCGGGTCTCCTCGTCGCACCGGTATAGTCCACCGGGTGCGCGGGTCTCAACCCACCGAGAAAACTCTCCTAGCTCCCGACAAGCCCACATGGCTGCCGAAATGCATCGACCGCGTCTCGCCAGCGATGTCGTAGATGTTGGAGAAGTCTCGGTGCAGTCCAGAGGCCCGTCGTGTCGTCACGCCCTCCTCTGCCATACACCCCGAATGTGGGTTTATTGGTAAACTAGCAGTGTCGGTCGTGACGGGTGGAAGCCACACAAACCAACACTCCCCCTGGCTGACATAGCCGTCCACGCCAGAACGAAGGAGCGGAGACATGGAACAACAATGTGTGGCAAGCCATAACATGCATGAGTCAACTCACACACATACACACACACACACACACACACACACACACACACACACACACTCATCTGCTATCCATCTAGGGTCTCCCTGGATACTGGCACAGCCCACCAAGTGTCTGGGTCTCGACCATGAGAGGAGTGATGCACACGCACACAAACCAGTNCACACAGTATAGCCACACACTAAGACACACGATCACATGGTCTCCTCGTGACACTGGTACAATGCACCAAGTGTCCGGGTCTCGACCAACAGTGTGCTACCATCTATATGCGGCTGTGCAGGTACGTAGCATGAGCCACATGCGGAATGTTGTAGATGCTCACAACAGAGCATGGACCTTGTCATGCATCTCCCATGGCGTCGCGTCAGGTCGAGGTCCACATAACACTCCCCTTGGGCAGATGAACCTGGCAGCGATGTCCTCGATGGAGATGCTGATGTCGTAGCTGAACAGATCCTAGGCGATGAGTCATGTGGTGTATCCATCATGTAGAGATAGCTCCCCCTGTCACCTGCGAGTCAACTCCCTCCCTCAAAGACGAAGTGGTGTCTCCGGCTACAACTCCTCACGTGAATCTGCATCACCGGGGGTATACCAGTCCTCGCGTGACTGCCAAGGGTCCCAACTCACAGTCTCTCCTGCCTCCGCACTACCACGATGCATCTGTGTGCGCCGGAGGAACGGGAATGGACGAGCAGTACGCGTGCGTGGATGAAGTGGCGGAGCTGGCCTCCGATACGGGATAGCATACCCTGAGACACAAGGGTGTACTGCCAGAAGAGGAGAGCTGGAGCGACGAACCAGATCACCACTCGTGGATGAAGATGACGATGGGGCAGGTGAGTCGGGTGGATGAAGGTGCGTGACGGCAGTAGTAGAAGAAGGAGGAGCGATGATAAGGTCGACAGGAGCAAGGATGGCGGAAGCCGAAGGCACGCTCACCTCTCCTATAACAGTGTCCCCAACGGACATCATACTCGGAGCTCGTACAAGATCCTCCCCGGGTATAGGTGTGCCAGATGCTGCTGGCGGAAGGCTCCTGCCAATGGCACTGATGCTGCTCTCCTGTGAGAATCGCTCACGCGCTGCCATCATCTCCCGCTGTAGCATGACTACGCGCTCCTGCAAGTCAGCATAATCTGCCTCGGACATGTCGAGGTGGCCCATGTCAACCTGGTGTAGAATAAACTCTGCCTCACTGGATGCTGCACATGCAGACTGCACAACTCGTGAGTACAGCGCCATCTGCATCTCTGCTGCTGAAGACGATGGAACTGGTGCCGCTGCATCCTCCTGGGGGTCAACCAAGGTCGTAATGTGCTCAGACGCTAGAACATCGGATGCAGCTGCAGGTGTCGCATCCACATCACAGCTCGTGTCTGTCATGCGAGGAGTGAGCGGTTGCATGCCAAGAGAGAAGGAGAAGGAGGAGTCGTCAGAGTCCGTAGAGCATGTGGAAACATCGTCCGTGCAGGTACTTCCACTCTCGGCGTCGATGTGATCGGTAGGGTCACCAAGAGGTGAAACCGAGGGGGCAGAACTCAGCTCCTGCTGACGAGGTGACTCCATCTGCATGTATGGATCTGCTCCGGTGTCCTCGACTGCCGCAGTAATGGACACAGGTGTACAAGGCTCCGGCTCAGCAATGTCCGTCAGAGCGACCAACAAGCGCAGCTGGCGCTCACGCACTGTCTCGCCGGGAACGCTGGTCGCTACCACCTGCTCAATGATAGAGTAAGGACTATCATCTGACTCCGTCATGTATGTCGCTGCTCCGTTGTGGGTACGGGAACCCGAAGACTGTGGGAACATCGACGACTCCTCACGCTGAAGCTGGTCCTCATGTACCGCAGATGAGATGGTGGAGCCTGCTGTGTCTGCTACAGCATATGTCCCAGCGATGTCTCTCAGAACTGTTGCTCTCAAGAATGCCTCAACCTCCAAAAAACCAACCGGCCGACTCTGCTCATGCACTGCGACTGCTATCGTACTGGTGTGAATCTCGTGCGCCAACGCCCTCGGAGATCCGTGTGGGGCATCCCAATCCGCACAAGACTGTTGTGCCACCACCAGGCCGCTACTGGTCGGGGTCGCGAGTGGCATCGCCAAGTCACGCGGGACCTGCAATCCTCCTGATGCAACCTGCTGCTGCAGAACGTCCGGCTGCTGCCCCAGCGTAGATGTCGACCTCAATGACATGCACGTCCCAAGTACCCCAACATCTGCCGGACTGGTGTGAGTCTGCTGCACGCTCTCCCCCAAAAGTATGATGGATGCATGTCGATCCGTACGAGACTCCTGTGCCACCCCTGGGCCTCTACCGGTCGGAGCCGCGAGTGGCACCGTCGAAGGACGTCGTGTCTGCGCTCCTCCTAATGTCAGCTGCTGCTGTGTAAGATCGGGATCCAACCTGGAGGATGAAAAGCAACTCTCAACCATGAACGCCATGTCGGGGTCAGACTCCACGCCATGTGCTGTCTCCGTATCATCTGAATCTGCCTGAGCTGACGCTCGGGCAGCACGGCCCGGCGCGAGTGAAAATCGTGTCGCTACGGTCACATCAGGCAATGCGCAGTGACCACACTCCCCCTCGACAGGTACAGCAACGGAGGCCGAGGAGGTGGAGGATGTATCAACACCGGCGCGAGCACCCCGTGCGGAGCGCTGAAGCAGACGTCACAGAGTCACTCGACCGGAACGACTGCATGGAGGTATGTCATCGCAAGATGGCGTCGTGGTTGTAGAGTGAAGGATCGACAGGATGGTGGCAGCCTGGCACTCGCTGGCAGGTGGAGCTGAAGGTACACCATCCGGTGAGGAAGGAGGAGAGGATAGAGGAGATGTGATCGAAGAGGTCGTCGACAAACGAGTAGCAGAAGCACGCTCAGTGACGACGAGGTCACAAAGCCACTACACTGTCTGCCGGAGGCCGTGGATCTCAGCGAATATGCTCGCCAGAGGTCGAGCTAGGGGATCTACCAACGCCGGCCGATCCGTGTGCTGTGGAGGATGCATGCTCGGACGAGGCTGTAGCCAAGGTGGATGCCAGCCGGGAGGGCGCGTCCAACAGCGACGCCAACCATGACGTCCATCACCACAGTAGTAGCAGGCGAACGCGCAGGGCGCCTGCTCAGATATCCGCGCACTCATCTCGTGTGCTGGATGATGGATAGGTATCGAGGGCACCTACTCCCGATGGTAAACACCAAGCCACGGGAGAGAATGGGGCCAGTAGGTACTGTCACTCCTGGAGGTCACGGCGTCCGGGTCAGCAAACGTGACCAGACGGGAAGAGCTGCACTACCACAGCACGCCCAGAGACTACAGTCCGACTAACTGCGGCTACTAATGCTGCTGCCACTAATGGAGCGAAGACTGCTCCAAGACGAGAAGGGGTGGCGGTTGCAGGTGTGGCTGTTGCTCCAAGCGGTAGACGACCCAGCCCTTGGAGCTGGTAAGACTCGAATCCGCCGTCGATCCTGCGGGGTGAAGTGCGCGCACCAATCCACGGGCCCCAGAAAGACGCCGGTCCAGGACGCGTCTAGAAGCGGAGATCGTCGCCGACGACCGTCCGCAGTCGGCTGAGCAGACGAAAGTGTAAGTTGTCGCGCAGCCGCCGCACTATGTAGTCGTCGACACTCCACCGCCTAGTGCTGCTATTGCGGCTATGAGAGCTGCTGCTGCTGCTGTGGCGGTAGTAGTTGGAAGATCATCCCAATTTTTTATTGTTATTCTCTAGCCCCCAAGCCCCCGCTTGTGTTCCCCCTTTTTTTTTCTTCTTTTGCCCTCACCCTCCACCCCCCTTTTTTTCTTCCTTTTTTTTTGCTTTCAGGCGTACCCGTTTTCGGATTTTTGTTACTTGCCCCCCCCCTTTTTCTCGATTGCTCGGAAGGTGGGCGAACGGAGAAAATAAGGAGGGGGGGGTGTCCGGCTGTCCGGCCCTCCCTCCCGTGCACGCTCGCTCGCTCGCTCGCTCGCTGAGCGAACGAGTGAGCGAGTGGGTGTGGGGGGGAGGAGGGAGCGAGGGGGAGGGGGGTCCTGTCCGCCCCTCTGACCCGGCCCCTCCGTCGGTCGGCCGACGGGGCCGACGGGGCCGAGGGGGCCCACGAGGCCGACGGACCCCCTCCGAAGGGCCCCTCGGAGGGGCTCGGCAGGGCCCTCCGAGGGCCCCCCTAAGAAGGGGAGGAAGGGAGGGGGGGGTGCGAACGGGGCCCCCTCAGAGGGCCCCCCCGATCAGAGGAGGGCTGCGAGGCCCTCCTCGCAGCGACAGCAGCAGCTGTATCGGCAGGTGCAGCTGCTGCGATTGCTACTGCTGCTACTGCTGCTGCTGCTGCTTCTGCTGCTGCTGCTGCTTCTGTTGCTGTTGCTACTGCTGCTCTGCGCAACAGCTGCTGCTGCTACTTGCTGCTGCCGCCGCGGCTGCTGCTGCTGCACGCTGCTTCTGCTGCCGCCGCTGCTGCAGTAGCTGCTGCTGCTGCTGCTATATGCTGCTGCTGCTGCTCTCCGCAGCAGCTGCTGCTGCTGCTAACTACTGCCGCCGCGGCTGCTGCTGCTACACGCTGCTGTTGCTGCCGTCGCTGCTGCACGTTGCTGCTGCTACCGCCACTGCTGCAGTAGCTGCTGCTGCTGCTGCTATATGCTACACTACTGACGCTACTGCTGCGGCGGCTGATGCGCTGCTGCAGCTGCTTTCACCGCTACTGCTGCTGCTGCACTCTGCTGCTGCTGCCGACGCTGGTCCACGCTGCTACTGCTGCCGCCGCTGCTTCAGTGGTTGCTACTGCTGTTGCTTTTGCTGTTGCCGCTTCAGTCGCTATTGCTCCTTTTCACGGCTCACCGCCCGTGTGGCGTTGACTTGCAGTCGTTTTGCGCTCCCTCACACTGCTGCCGGCGTGGCGCCACGTGGCGCGCTCGATTTGCGTTCCGCCCACTACTGTTGCTTCTGCTGCTCACACGCCCCCCTGTGCTCTGATACCAAATTGGAAATACTTTTAGGGCATGCAGGCCCATGCGCAAATGAACATGAGCTCTGTGTGTGAGTGCGATGCAAGACGGCAAGAATTTGGCTAATTCTGGAACGCTGAATACAAGGAACAAGGAGAGAGTACAAATGAGCCCTTAGCGGGCTTAAGTAGGGGCGCCGGCAGCTAGCCACACCGGGCCCCGTCACCCCCGCTGAGCCCAAACGGGTCAGCGGGGAGAACACACTGCGTACACCATGATAACAATAACGGTGGTCTCCTCGAGGCACCGGAAGAGCTCTCCAAGTACCCGGGTCTCGACCACCGAGAAAATAGGAACAGTGTCAGAAAATCTCAAAATCAGTGTCCAGACATCACACACGGCTTTCCGAACATCGGAAGCCCCACAACAGCCATCGGGTCTCCTCGTCGCACCGGTATAGTCCACCGGGTGCGCGGGTCTCAACCCACCGAGAAAACTCTCCTAGCTCCCGACTGAGAAAGTGCGTGGAAGCTTCCTAGCAACACAGCCGTTGACCGGGCGTCAGTGCCAGGTCAGACGGTGATGACAGTCACAGGTCGTACACACAACGGCAAGGGTTTGGCTAGGAGACACAAGGCACAGTGTCAGAATGCTTCAATATAGCATATGCAGAGAGAAATGACAACTGACAGGTCCAGGGCATAAATACCTGCCGCGGCGCACGGCGGGTGTCGCACGCGGCAGTCCAAGAGCTGTCCTAAAACCGGCCCAAAACCACTGTTTTGGCCGTAACTCTGCGCACACATGTCAGAATCCTACGCCGTCTGAACCTAGACGTGCAGAATCAAAAGACGGACGCAGCGACTGGTCACATGCATGCATCCATCGACTGACAGCGAGTATACAATGCAAAAACATGCAAATGGGCCTCATGCCCAGTCCGCCGAAAGGCGCCTGCAAGACGTAGAAGGCACAGCAAGGAGTCCCGGTGACATCTGGGGCTCTGGAACAGTGGTCGGTCAGCTCCAGGCGGGTAGTCCGCCGCCTGTCGTCG
Source organism: Penium margaritaceum (assembly GCA_023375785.1). Taxonomy (NCBI): domain Eukaryota; kingdom Viridiplantae; phylum Streptophyta; class Zygnematophyceae; order Desmidiales; family Peniaceae; genus Penium; species Penium margaritaceum. The sequence goes on along the minus strand of SZWC01011204.1, from coordinate 19,015 downwards.
CGCCGGTGTCACCAGGGCCGCCTGCCTCAGGGATCTGCACGAGTATGGACACGGCCGAGTGGTCACAGTAAACTGTACAGGAACGGCACAAAGCACAACACCGACAAGCCCACATGGTTGCCGAAATGCATCGACCGCGTCTCGCCAGCGCTGTCGTAGATGTTGGAGAAGTCTCGGTGCAGTCCAGATGCCCGTCGTGTCGTCACGCCCTCCTCTGCCATACACCCCGAATGTGGGTATATCGGTAAACTAGCAGTGTCGGTCGTGACGGGTGGAAGCCACACAAACCAACACGTATTACTGGGGGAGTGTTGTGATGTGATGTATTTTTGTGGTACACCTAGTTGAGTGTGACCACTCATCCGTGTCCATACACGTGCAAATCCCTTGTGCAATGTTATTCATGCCTCCAAAGCATCACTGGGTTGTGGTGATCTACCCATTCGCAATTGCCACGACGACTCAAACACTTACAAAGCACCCTGCCCACTTTTTGCAACCTCTAGGCATTTTCTTGTCGGACTAACCTTTCACCTGATGTGCATGTTTTTGGTAGTGTGTGCTCATTGGTCAGTGCTGAACTATGGATGTGTGTAAGTCTTCAGTTTAGCTCAAGACTCTGCATCTATGCTCCGTGTGCTAGTACACTTATTGTCCTACCTTTCACCAAAACAATGATTTTGGAACAAATTTACACTTCGCCATGGGTTGCAGGTTTTCCTCACTGTATGTGCTTAACGATTTTTGTTTTTCTCTACGTATTGAAGCTTCTGAATTTTGAAACTGCGACACCACATGTCTTTCCTGACCAAATTGTTGTTCTCCTTCCACCTCTCTTGCATGCCAGTGTCACATTGTTTAATTGCACTGCCTTGTCAACGATAGAGGTGTGAGGTAACCCCTATGCATCATCTATCAAATGACTAAACTGCGTTGCCTTGCCTCACACACATTTGGACACGTCTCCACACCACACAACTATATTCACTGAGGACGCGGAGCTTCAATTAGTACTTCCACAGACATGATGTGTGCACACTGCATGATGCAAGTACCACAGGCCAAGATCAGCAGACCCTGTCTCCCAACTGGACAGAGCAGAGGTGTCGTTCGGAACCACATTCTCGAAGTCCCTCACAATGATTCTTGAAAGCAACTTTCTTTCCATGGCACCATATGTACACCAAGCAACCAAAAAGGCAACCATTGGCAGCAACTCCCCCGGAAGATCTCTGGGCCGCAAGAACCACCTCCCCATTTCCAGTGCCCCGCAGCACCAAGACCGAAGCAGCAGCCAACAAAGCCTTCATGGTGCAACTGCACTCGACGTCGCCGTTATCAAACAAGCCTGCAAACATGCAACACCAATAAGCGAGGCTTGGTGACCAGTGATTGCTCTTGGACGCATAATGACGGCATATGAAATCTGCACGGCCAGGCCCATGCTTTAACCCATGAACTTGGGCAGAACCAGCTCAACAAAAAAATGTGGTGCGGCAGGGCACGGAGCGGCGCAGCCCAGTAACACCTGGCCCGGCACGGGTTGGGTTGCCGCCGCCCAGTCGGGCCAGCCCGGCCCGGCCCATCCCAGCCCAGCCCAGCCCAGCAGCCTACAGCCCAGAGCCCACCCAAGTCCACCCCACCACACCCCGGCCCGGCCGGGCCCAGCCGTGCCCAGCCCAGCCAACCCTACCACACCCCAAACCACCCCGCACTAAACCAGAGAAAACGCTGAACAAGTGGTTGCCACACCCAGCAGCTGCACACGAACAAATGAGTGTCCGAGCATGGCTGGACACCATCCCACAACCCAAGAGGCATCACTGGTGGACACCAGCCCTCACTGTTGGTAGGCTTCTGCACGAGTTTAGCCCAGAAGTTAACATACTGTTCCAGCACAGAGCCACACGCAGATCGACGTTGAACTCATGCCACGGCCACTCCAGCCGCCTCCCCCTCGTTCACGTCCAGTGGAGTGAGTGAGCCCTGGACGACAACACCGCAGGCAAGAAACCATACAGGAAACAAAGCTTGAAATGCAACCAAGGGAGCAAGACCCCGAGGAAGAACAAGTCGGCAATGAGGAAAGGAGGGCCCCAAAGAGGAAGAGGAGAGGACGTAGAGGAGG